>VWZW01004302.1:128221-141454 GCA_013397115.1 Edolisoma coerulescens | reverse complement strand
CCCCTCCTGCACCCCTCCTGCACCCATGCTGCACCATGCTGCACCCCTGCTGCACCCTGCTCCCTCCCTGCTGCCCCCTGCTGCACCCTGCTGCACCCCCTGCTCCCTCCCTGCTGCCACAGCCTTGCCTGCCGTGGGAGCGCGTGGGTGATCCCTGGCACAGAGGAGATCTCACTTCCCAGGGGCTGCTGCCTTCCATCGTTTCATGGGTTCTGCCCGAGTGCCCACAGATGGAATACTGGCTGCTTTTCATGGTTCTCTGGAAGTGTGGGATCTGCAGCAGGTTTTGCTGGGCTGTAATAACAGAATCATCAAATCCCAGAATGGTTTGGATTGGAAGGGACCTTAAAGCTCATCCCGTACCAGCCCCAAGGCAGGGACAGCTTCCACCATCCCAGGTTGCTCCAAGCCCCATCCAGCCTGGCCTTGGACACTTCCAGGGCTCCAGGGCCAGCCGCAGCTTCTCTGGGCAACCTGTGCCAGGGCTTCATCACCCTCTGAGTAAAGAATTTCTTCCTAATATCCCATCTAACCCTGCCCTTGTTCAACTTAAAGCCACTGCCCCTGCTCCTGTTGCTCTCTCCCCATATAACAAGTCCCTCTCCCTCCTTTTCGTAAGTACCATAAGTACCCAGTACTCTTCAAGGTACTGGGAGGCCACAGCAAGGTCTCCCCAGAGCCTTTGCCTCTCAGAATGCCTAGAGCAAGACTGAGAGAATTCACTTTGCTGCTGGGTAAGTTTGGATGAGACAGGATTAATTCCTCCACTGACACCCAGGTAAAATAACCACAGACTCTTATTTAAAATATTGTCTGCACTCCCCACCCAAGCCGTGTCTGATTTGGTGTGAATGACTTCTGTGGGATCAGTTCAGTTTGGGCCACAAGGATGAGGCTGGCAAATAAAAGATTTCTACAGATGCATCTTCAGCCTCTCTTGTAGCTTTAAGAAGAGAACCAAAGCCAGCATCTCCTTAGAACCACGAGTCCAAAGCACAGCTCAGCTGTGCTGGTGGATACGAAGCAGGCAAGGTGCTTGTTGAGTTGTGCTGACACTGTCTTTCCCCGTTTTCCTTTCCTTCCCCAGTGTCCGGCCGGAGCAGTGCCTACGGGGACACGGCGGCCGAGGGCCACCCGGCGGGGCCGGGCAGCGTCAGCTCCAGCACCGGAGCCATCAGCACCACCACGGGCCAGCAGGAGGGAGAGGGCTCCGAGGGGGAAGGGGAGGCAGAGGGGGACGTCCACACCAGCAACAGGCAAGAGGCTTTGTTTCCTCTTGAGGAATAGCACTGGTGCTCTGGGGGGGCGTTTGCAGAGGAGGGGCTGCGGCCGCTGCAGTTCCGGGAGCGCCGTTTGCGACTGCTGGGTAACGAAAGTGCCAAGTCAGAAACACAGACTAGAGCAAACTGCCATTGCGACACCATGGAATCATGGAATATCCTGAGCTGGAAGGCACCCACAAGGATCATCCAGTCCAACTCCTGGCCCTGCACAGACACCCCAACAATCCCACCCTGGGCATCCCTGGCAGCGCTGTCCCAACGCTCCTGGAGCTCTGGCAGCCTCGGGGCCGTGCCCATTCCCTGGGGAGCCTGGGCAGTGCCCAGCACCCCCCGTGCAATCACCACATGATGTGGTGCACACACCCAGTGTGTGTCCCGTGAAACTGCTGCCTCTAGGAAGTGATGAAAAAATGCTGCACGAATCTATTTAACACAGAATCAGTAAAATCTTGGGAGCCTGTGAAAATCACTGTTAGGACAAGGGTGTGTGCAGGTGTCCTTTGGGAACATGGGCAGTTTTTCATCCTGTGGGAGCAGGTGCTCGGTCCCTTCTCCAGTGCAGTGTGGAGCTGGTTTGCAGGATGTTTCCATGCAGTTGCAGTCTCCAGGTGGCCAGGCCTGGGCAGTGTGGCTCCGCTGTCAGAGGGGCTCTGCATCTTTGGCATCGCTTCCCTGTGAAGTCTGAGGGAGCCCTCTCCTCCCTGGGAGGATTTGATGACTTAGGGTTTCTGGGGCAGATTGCAGTGCTCTGTGGGAGATCCTGCTGGGTGAGATGTGTTCTGTGGTGTGTCTGACTCCTGGCTCTGAACCCCCAGGCTGCACATGGTCCGGCTGATGCTGCTGGAGAGGCTGCTGCAGAATTTACCCCAGCTGAGGAACGTGGGAGGGGTCCGGGCCATCCCCTACATGCAGGTGAGTGAGGAGGGCTCAGAGGTAAGCCCTCATCAAACTGTTCAGTCCCTGGTTTCTATTTGCATGTGCTTTTCTCCTCCTGCCCAGTCACAGTGTGAGTCCATCTGTGGCACAGCATTCCTTACCACAGATTTTGCTGGACTTGTGCCCTTTCTCAGTGTGACTTTACAGCTGACTGAGGAGCCTGAGGGCTTCAGCCCTTGAGCTCCAATGGGTTTATACTGAATGTTCATATTAGGGTGTGAGGCACAGGCTGGATTTGGGAAAGAACACAGATAAATCAAGATAAAATCTGTGCTGTTTTGTGAAAGATAACTATTTGTCTTGAAAATGTGGAACCTGCCCTCTAATAATTCTCTGACTGCTCTTCCCAGGTTATTCTGATGCTCACAACAGACCTAGATGGAGATGATGAGAAAGACAAGGGAGCTTTGGATAACCTCCTGTCCCAGCTGATTGCAGAGCTGGGCATGGACAAAAAGGTAAAGTACAGTGTGGGCTCATGCTCTGAGTCTGCTCCTTCTAGACGGGGTTTCTTTCCTTGGAGGAATAAATGCTTGGGAGTCACAGAAACACTGCTGTGTGGATGTGTTCAGGCAGTTTATTCCTCTTGCCTTCCTTCACATGAGGTGGAAAATGACATGAGTGGAACTCCCACTGTTTCCTGGGTCTGGCATCCCCAAGTGAGCATGAAAATTTGTTTCGCTGGAATTAAACTCTGAGAACAGCCATGATCAGTAAATGCATGATTGACATATGTAGCTTTTCATTTGTGTGGGACTGTTCCCTGGCAGCCAGGCTACTGCCTACCCTTCTACTGAGGCATTTGTGCTGCTTTTTTAGTCTTATTGCTTGAGCTTAAATTAGAAATGCTTCCTGAGGATCAGAGCACTGAACTTGAGAGGTCTGGGACACTGCTCAGCTCTGGGATTTAACAGCAGGATGTGTCTTCTCTTGCAGGATGTGTCCAAGAAAAACGAGCGCTCCCCCGTGAACGAGGTGCACTTGGTGGTGATGAGGCTGCTCAGTGTGTTCATGTCCAGAACCAAGTCAGGATCCAAGACTTCCATTTGTGAGGTGCATTCTCCAAATTGCCTTGTCAGGGGATGATTTCCTCGCCCTCTACTCAGCTCTCACAAGACCCCACCTGGAGCACTGCGCACAGTTCTGGTGTTCCCAGCATGAGAACACATGGAACTGTTGGGGCAAGTGCAGAGGAGGCCATGGAGTTGCTCAGGAGACTGGAGCACCTCCCCTATGGAGCCAGGCTGGGAGAGCTGGGAATGTTCAGCCTGCAGAAGAGAAGGTTGTGTGGAGGCCTCAGAGCACCTTCCATGGTCTGAAGGGGTTACAGGGAAGCCAGAGAGGGACTGTTCATCAGGAACGGGAGTGACAGGACAAGGGGGAGTGGGTCAGACTGACAGAGGGAAAGTTAGGTCAGATACTGGGAAGAAATTCCTCCCTGTGAGGGTGGAGAATTTGGAAGTGTCCAAGGCCAGGCTGGACAGGGCTTGGAGCACCCTGGGATAGTGGAAGGTGTCCCTGCCTACGGCAGGGTTGAAATGGGATGAGCTTTAAGGTCCCTTCCTACCCAAACCATTCTGGGATTCCATGATGTGCCTGGGGGGCTTTTGTTCATCAAAGATGATCTAAAAGCTGCTGACTGAAATAACAGGTGTAAAACTGAAAAATCCTGGAGAGGGCTTTGGAAGAATGTGTAGGGAACCTGTAATGTTCCTTGACTCTTGTGGAAAAAGAGTTTTGAAACTGGGACTGGAGGAAGCAGCCGTGTAAAGACAAGTGGATGCTCTTGTTTTGTGCCCGGTTCCAGACTGAGCCCAGGGCCGCACGTTAATGATGTTACTTAAAACGGTCTGGCAGATTTTTCCCTTGCATCTTCCCAGTGCTGAAGGGGTTAAAGAGGATTTGTAATGTGATTATTGGAAAGCAATATGCTGCTGTGTCAACGTAAAAGTCGCTAAGAGGATTCCTTAGATATTTGTTGCTAAAAGGTACAGTAATAAGGCATAAAAAGCAGTATGTGTGGTGGGAAGGAGATTAATAAAAAAGCATAGAGGTTAAAAAATTTAGTCTGAACTGCATCAAATTTTAATGAGCTTATGAGCTGTGGGGTTTGTTTGGATTTACAGGGCTGCTTTAATAGTTTTATTTACAGTAGCTTTTTCTCCAGCCTTTGTTATTCACTTGAGCTTCCCACAGAAATCAAAGCTCCTCGAATTGCAGAATGCAGGTGGAGCAATACCTGGGTGGAGCAGAGCCTGTGAGCAGCAGCTGCAACAGGGACTCTTTCTCTACCAGGATTCACACCCAGCTGGCCAAATCCCAGATAAACAAATAGAAATCCCAACTTTAAAAAAAAAAAAAGAAAGGAGGGGGAAAAAAGGAAGGGGAAAAAAGCCCTAGTCGTCTAATCCATAGCAGAGTGGCCTCTGGCACATGTGTCGAGGGGAGATTAGACTCAAGAGGAGATTTTATTTGTTTTCCTTTACTAAGCACTTGTTCAAAAGTCTCTGTAAATATTTGAGTTGCTTTTCATAAACACAAAAAAAAACCAAAAAACCCCAACCTCAAACAAACCCCAAACTTAAAAGCTGCCTGCAAAGTTTCATCCAAACCTGCTCTCTTGCCCACACTGTCAGCAGGTGCTCAGGGCTGCCCCACTGCAGCTTCCCAGGTGTGTTCCTGACCCACCTCCTTCCCTCTGTTCCAGGCTTCCTCCCTGATCTCCAGTGCCACAGCAGCTGCCTTGCTGAGCTCCGGTGCTGTCGATTACTGTCTGCACGTGCTCAAGTCCCTGCTGGAGTACTGGAAGAGCCAGCAGAATGACGAGGAGCCCGTGGCCACCAGCCAGCTCCTGAAGCCTCACACCACTTCCTCTCCCCCTGACATGAGCCCCTTTTTCCTCCGCCAGTACGTGAAGGTGAGTCCTGCCCTGTGCTGGGAGCTGGGCATGGCCTGCACTGAGAGGAGGCTGCACAGAGCTGGGAAAAGCAGCCCTGCACATCGAGTTTGCCCTTCGTAGAGCAACCAAAATCCAACTTTTAGCACAAAGTTACACCTGGGAGTGCTCCGAGTTCTCACAGGGCAGCCCAGCTCACTGCATCCCTCGGCACGCTCCTGACCCAGGAGTTCTGTGGAGCCGCTGTCACTGTTCCTGGGGAAGTGTTAATCATCCTGAGGGGAAGCTGCTCCAGCCCGTGGCTCCTTGTGCTTGGCAGGCAGAATTCCTGAGCTTAGTGGGGTGAGGAAGCAGAGCAGTGGATGGGGATTTCCACAGTAATTCCCAGGCTCTTCCCACCGCTGTGGTGCCTTTATGCCACGGTTTGGTGTTTGTACAGGTGCAGTGCAGAAAGCCTGGTTGAATGTAAGAATGTCTCCTGAGCTGAAAGCTCCTGAGTTGAAATGCTTTATTACTCCAGACTGCATCCTCATAGCTGCCATCCAGGTGCAGGTTTTTATTCATCATTTGGGAGCATTCTTTGGGCTGCAAAGGGGCAGAAATCCCTTGTTTTTAGAAAATCAGCAAAAGCACCCTGTCACTCCTCGTGACACCGCACTGGGTGTGCTCACAGCCAGAGCCTGAGGGATTCCTCTGCCTTCCAGGGTCACGCTGCAGATGTTTTCGAGGCCTACACTCAGCTCCTGACAGAGATGGTGCTGCGCCTGCCCTACCAGATCAAGAAGATTGCAGACACAAACTCCCGCATCCCCCCGCCCATCTTCGATCACTCCTGGTTCTACTTTTTGTCTGAGGTAAGCAAGAACATGATACACCTGCAGATTTTCACGAGAAAACTCCAGTAATGATTTCTTTCATGGGAGAGATGAGCTTTTGCAGAGCTGATCTCAGCTCCATCTTGTATTTTTAATCCTCTTGAAAGAAGGTGAACTCTTGGCTTTGTGTTGTTCCTGTTGAACAGGAATCTGTAGGAAAACATACATGAAAAATAAAGTTGCTGTTGTTTCCTGGAACTCAGTGGTTGCTGCTACAAAGCTTAGAGAGAAAACCTGCTGTGAGATGGAAAAATGTAACACCATGCTCAGCTGTTGGTACCTGGGCCTTAAAAAAGAAATCAGGAAGATATTTGGAGTTTGTCTTCTCAGTTTGCTTCCTACTGTGCATAACGAGTTATCTTATATTTACACGAGCATGAGATAGGATTTCTTAATTAGACTTGGTTGGTTGTTTATTTGAGGTTGGAGATGACAAGGGCTGGTTTTGAGCAGCGGTTTCGGGATGCTGCAGTGTTGCTGTGCAGTGTTTCTTCTGCCTGGGACTTCCAGTACCTTAAAGCTGGGCGAATGCATCTCCCATTTCTTTTCTTTTTGGGAGAAAACACACTTTTCTGGTGGCCAGTGTGCCCCTGGTGAGCTCACGCTGCCCTGGCTTCTCTCTGCAGTACCTGATGATCCAGCAGACGCCGTTCGTGCGCCGCCAGGTGCGCAAACTGCTGCTGTTCATCTGCGGCTCCAAGGACAAGTACCGGCAGCTGCGGGACCTGCACACGCTGGACTCGCACGTGCGAGGCATCAAGAAGCTGCTGGAGGAGCAGGGCATCTTCCTGCGGGCCAGCGTGGTCACTGCCAGCTCGGGCTCTGCCCTGCAGTACGACACCCTGATCTCCCTGGTGAGGGAAGGGGCCTCGGAGTGGCTCTGGGGTGCCAGGAGTGCTGATGTGCTGTTTGATCCCGTCCCTTTGTGCCCGCAGATGGAGCATTTAAAGGCTTGTGCAGAGATTGCCACGCAGAGAACAGTGAACTGGCAGAAATTCTGCATCAAGGATGACTGTGAGTTGTGTCTCTGCAGGGTTTGGGGGAGCAGTGGGGTCGAGGTTGGGATCGAGGCAGCTCGGATGGGGAGGCTCAGCAGAAAAGGGGACACACAGCTGAGAGTCTTGACAGGACTGAACTGTTTCCAGTACTAATTATCCCAGTGCCCTAATTGCATCTGGGCCTTGGCTAAGGAGCAAAATACGGTGTAATGGATAACTGAGAGGAACAGGAGATCTGTGTTCTCCTGCTTGTGCTGCCATTGTCCCAGAGAGTAATTTGGGATGAGCCACTTTCCCTGGTGTATCCCAGTGTTAGGCTTTTGTGGTGTAGGGACAGGATGGTTCTGGGAGTTTGGTCCTCGTGTACAAAGGTTTTTTGGTTTAGGTTGGGGTTTTTCAGGGGTTTTTTTCTTTTTTAATTCGGGCTTTAATGGCGTGGAGCTGTGTCAGGGCAGGGTTAGGTTGGATATCAGGGAAAGGCTCTTCCCCCAGAGGGTGCTGGGCACTGCCCAGGCTCCCCAGGGAATGGGCACGGCCCCGAGGCTGCCAGAGCTCCAGGAGCGTTGGGACAGCGCTGCCAGGGATGAACAGGGTGGGATTGTTGGGATGTCTGTGCAGGGCCAGGGGCTGAACTGGATGATCCTTGTGGGCCCTTTCCAGCTCAGGATATTCCATGATTCTGTGATTCAAGCATTTTCTCCTTCCCTCCGCAGCGGTTCTCTATTTCCTGCTCCAAGTCAGCTTCCTGGTAGACGAAGGAGTGTCCCCGGTTCTCCTGCAGCTGTTGTCTTGTGCTCTGTGTGGCAGCAAAGTGCTGTCTGTGGCTTCATCCTCTGGATCTTCGAGCACCTCTTCCACCTCTGCCCCTGCAGCATCAGGCTCCGGGCAGGCAGCAGCACAGAGCAAATCCTCCACCAAAAAGAGCAAGAAAGAGGAAAAGGAAAAGGAGCGAGAGGGTGAGGGGCAGCTGGGCCCTGTCCTGTGGTGGTTTTAGGGAGCAAGTCTGCTCCTCACAGCCTTTCTTCCTCCGTTTAGAAAGAACTGGGTGATAAATCCCACTGTTGGGGAAGGGTCAAGGCTCGTGGCGAGGGCACCCACAGCCACAGTTAGGAGAGAGGAGCAGTTTTCCCATCTATAAATGGAATTAAGGTGAAGCAGCGTGTCCTAAGAGTTGGGCTGAAGTTATGTGCTGAGGACATCCCAAACACACTGTGTTTATTGCCTTGAGTGTGTTTGAAGTTGTTTAATGGTGTTACCTAACCTAGTGATGAGGCAGCTTCCACTTAACTTGCCTGTCCTGGGTTGTAGGAGGCTGAAATGCTCACGAGGATTAAAACAAATCCTGGGGATGCACACCCAGTTAGCTCTGCTGTTCAGTGATTGTGTTCAGACTTGTTTCCTCTGGCTGCCTTGGAAGCTCTGCTGGAGCCAGGGCTGCTGCTTAATGAATATCCACAGTCCTGGGAAAGTAATTAAGCTTCCCTATAAAAGTCACAGGCATAAATTCTCTCTTGGCTTTTCTTCAAGGAACTGCTTCGGCTTTCACCATCAGATGGTTCTCTGTGAGTCTTTTCACTGCCTCATGGTCAATCCTTTTCTTTTTATCAGGATGTGTAGCACATTTCTCACGTCCTCACTGGCAAGTTTTCCAGCAGTTTTTTTCCTGTTGGTCAGGAGTACTAGGTTATAGTTCTGAAAAAGACAGGAATGTTAAACTTCCATTGTCATTTGTCCCTATAATCCTGGCTCTGTCATCTGTGAAACAGGAGAGGGGCCTGCCTGTGAGATGCTGCATTTATCTTCTCCCTAAAGCCTTCCCTGTGTCCCTAGGTGAGGGTTCAGGCAGCCAGGAGGACCAGCTGTGTACGGCCCTGGTGAACCAGCTGAACAAGTTTGCTGACAAGGAGACCCTCATCCAGTTCCTGCGCTGCTTCCTGCTGGAATCCAACTCCTCCTCAGTGAGGTGGCAGGCCCACTGCCTGGCCCTGCACATCTACAGGTGAGCTGGGCAGCCTGGCCTCAGCCCTGCCCTGGGGCTGGCTCAGTGCCAGAGCCCCTCTCCTGAAGGACACTGGAGCCTGCAGGTGTTGTCCCCCCTGGAATTGCCCTCACTGGTTTGCAGTTGCTGGGGTGGAGGTAGAAGTTGTGACTTATCCGTGATCAATCTCAGTTGTCATCTGCAAGGAGCATTTTATTTCTGTCTGCAGAATCTGACTCCTGGCATGACCAGGAGCAGGTGTTCGTGGGCAAAGTGAATTTCTGAGGCACATCCAGACTCACACTGGGAAAAGTTGGGAGTTGTGTAGGGAAAGGAGCACTTCAGGGGGCTGGACTCCTTCAGAGCTCTGCTCAGTTGTTGCAGGACAGCTGCTTTCATTTTGGAGTGCTGGAAAACAGCTGGGTTCAAGGAATGGTGGGATTTGGCTCTGTGAACTCTGCAGGATGGTGGTTTCTCAGTCTGGTGAACTGGAGCTTGTGTTCTCCTTCTGCACAAGACCTGTGCCATCTTCAGGAGCCTGACTGTCTGTAATCCACTCAACAGGAACTCCAACAAGTCTCAGCAGGAGTTACTGCTGGATCTCATGTGGTCCATCTGGCCAGAACTGCCAGCCTATGGAAGAAAGGCTGCCCAGTTTGTAGATCTCCTGGGATACTTCTCCCTGAAAACACAGCAGACTGAGAAAAAGGTACAGTGACATTCCAGAAGGGAGGTGCTGCATCCCAGGTGCTCATTTTTGATACAGCTGGGACAGATTTTCTGTCAGAAGAGCTTCTGGGGGAAAGTTTTTGTGTTCCTAGAACTTTAATGTTAAAAAAAAAGCAGGATCCTTTAAAAATTTGGAAGTGTGGATTTTTGTTTTATTGTTTTGGGGGTGAAATTATCCTGGTGAGTTTTTTATTTATTGAGAAAAATTAGAGAGGAATATGGGACAACAATAAGGGGGAAGAGATACCAGATAAGGAGACAAAAGTGACAAAAGAGAGGGATTTCTAAGACTTCTTTCCCACAGGAGGCTTTTGTGGATCTGACAGCTCCAGTTTATAGATTTTTGATATTGCAACTCTTAGAAATGTTTTGTAACCATGAGTTTTGAGCAAAGGAAGTGGTGGCCTCTTCTAGGGGATCAGTGGGATTGGGAACAAATAATTTGGATCCATTGGTACTTGCATGAGTGTGTTTAAAGAGCAGGGAATGCCATACAAATCTTTTAAGGCGTTTGCAGTGATTGACTGACAAAGAGCACCACTTGTGTAAATCTCTAATTTTAGGATCGATTCCAGTCCTGGGTAATGATTTAAGCCTATAAATTCCTGTGGGTGTAGTGTGTGCCTCTTCTGGGGGACCTGGAACCCCAGAATGAGGGATATTTGTGTCTGTGTAGCAGTAAAAGCATTGTTTTGAGGATTGTCTGTTCCTGGTTGTCTTTCAGCTGAAGGAATATTCCCAAAAGGCCGTGGAGATCCTCCGGACTCAAAACCACATTCTCACCAACCACCCCAACTCCAACATCTACAAGTGAGTCACTTCTGCCTTTGATCCATGTTCCTGAAGGGCTTTCCAGCTGAGTTCCATCCGTGGGGGAATACCCAGCTCTGCTGCTGGGGATGGACCCTGCTGAGGCTCCATCTCTGCTGGGCTCAGGAGAACAGCAGAATCCTTCCTGCCAGATGGAAACTGGGCATTCTGTGCCCTATCAGCAGGGCTTGGCTTCAGCTCTTCTGCTTTCACTGTCAGTAAATGTTATAAAATCTTAGGCCCAACTGGAGAATAGAGATTTGCAGATTTAAATGTTGTGTCTTTGGTCCCACCTTGGCAGGTGATAATTACACTAAAAATGCTGCTTCGTTAAAACCAGGGTTTTTTTCAGTGTGATTTTCATTGTGACAGTTCTGTTACACGTTGAGACTGGGGGAAATTAAAGTGATTCTGGTTGAATGGCCTGTATTTAAACACAGCAAATGCCCAGTTTCACAGTCATTGTTGTTCCCTCATTCCAGCACATTGTCTGGGCTCGTGGAATTCGATGGCTACTACCTGGAGAGTGATCCTTGCCTTGTCTGCAACAATCCCGAGGTGCCCTTCTGTGTAAGTAACCCTGGAATCACAGAATCATGGAATATCCTGAGCTGGAAAGGGCCCACAAGGATCAAATCCAACCCCTGGCTCTGCACAGGACATCCCAACAATCCCACCCTGGGCATCCCTGGGAGCAGTGTCCGAATGCTCCCGGAGCTCTGGCAGCCTTGGGAATGTCACCATTCCCTGGGGAGCCTGGGCAGTGCCCAGGAGCCTCTGGGGGAAGAACCTTTCCCTGATATCCACCCTAAACCTCCCCTGGCACTGCTCCAGCTGCTCTGCATGACACCAGCTGTAACTGCTGTTATTAAATCCTTCCTGGTGGTAGGATCCCAACCCTTTACAGCTGTGGTTTCCTGTGTCCCTGAGGTTTTTGGGATGCCCTCAGACAGGCAGTGGTCCTTGGTTTGCAATCCCAGTACATCAGGGATCCCAGCCATTTCCAGCTGTGGTTTCCTGAGGTTTTTGGGATGCCCTCAGACAGGCAGTGGTCCTTGGTTTGCAATCCCAGTACATCAGGGATCCCAGCCATTTCCAGCTGTGGTTTCCTGAGGTTTTTGGGATGCCCTCAGACAGGCAGTGGTCCTTGGTTTGCAATCCCAGTACATCAGGGATCCCAGCCATTTCCAGCTGTGGTTTCCTGAGGTTTTTGGGATGCCCTCAGACAGGCAGTGGTCCTTGGTTTGTCTCCCCAGTACATCAAGCTCTCCTCCATCAAAGTGGACACGCGCTACACGACCACGCAGCAGGTGGTGAAGCTCATTGGCAGCCACACCATCAGCAAGGTGACAGTGAAGATTGGAGACCTGAAACGGACCAAGATGGTGCGAACCATCAACCTCTACTACAACAACAGGACCGTGCAGGCCATCGTGGAGCTGAAGAACAAGTATGTTCATCAGGTTTTGTGTGCAGTCTCCAAATTTGATTCGTTCCCTTGGCTTCTTGGTTTTCCCCAAGGCTCCTCCTTAGACTATCACTCATCACTCTCAGCCCACAGTGGGTGGGATTGTTCTGAATCCCCTACAATTGTTGAAGAAAAGATTCAGATTTCCTCTGAAGCTTGAAAAATGTCACTAAAATTTGTGGATTCCAACTTTGTCCAGGCTCGCTTTTAAGCACCTGACTTAATTGTGTGGGAACCAGCAGTAATACCAAGAGCACTTCATGGGTAGTTTGACTCCAAAAGGGATTTGGACTTTGCAGCATGTCCAGGAATGCTGAAAGCATTAACATTGTTTGTTTGAAGCCACAGAGTAGAATTAAAATTAGAAGTTGGATGGTCTCACTCTCAGCTCTGCTTTACCTACCAGAAATGGCTCCTTTTCAACACGCTGCTCAGTCTGGAGCCAGTCCTGCTTATGTGCTTCCCCTTCTTACTTCTTGAGATGTTCTCACCAGAATCAGATCTCTCTGGCTTAGGGATTAATCTCTGCCCGCCGCTTATTGCTTATTTGAAGTCTTAATCCTCTGTGACATCACAAGTGGCTGCTGTGGAGAGGATTATGATGTCACAAAGAGAGGATTCTGACTTCAGGTTGAGAATAAGCAGTGGGAGCAGATGAGATCTTTAAGAAATAAATATCCTGTTTTCATGCAAATGTCCTTACTAATAAAAAAATGGAGGTGAAAATCCCTAGAAAATGTCTGTAGAATTAAAGTTTTTCCATGAGGCATCAACAGCTCTTTAATCCCAAACAGTCTCTCTCTATGAAGAGGATAAAGGCTTAAAATGTATTTCTGGCTACATATCATGTCAATACAGAAGCTAAGGAAACGAATCCTGGAACTGCTCTCCATTCATCCCAGTTAAAGGAGATTTGGAGCCGAGACGGTTCCATTTGGCTTCTCCTCACACGTGGGCGGGGAGGGAACTTCCCTCCGGAAAACCTTCCTTCCCTTCCTTTCCTTCCTTCCCTTCCTTCCTCCCCTCTCCTCCCCTCCCCTCCTGCAGGCCGGCTCGCTGGCACAAGGCCAAGAAGGTGCAGCTGACGCCGGGGCAGACGGAGGTGAAGATCGATCTGCCCCTGCCCATCGTGGCCTCCAACCTGATGATCGAGTTCGCCGACTTCTACGAGAACTACCAGGCGTCCACCGAGACCCTGCAGTGCCCGCGCTGCAGCGCCTCGGTGCCCGCCAACCCCGGCGTCTGCGGCAACTGCGGCGA
>VWZW01004302.1:88891-127890 GCA_013397115.1 Edolisoma coerulescens | reverse complement strand
GTGTGTCCCCAGAACGTCTACCAGTGCCACAAGTGCAGGTCAGGTGTCCCCAGAGTCACTGTGTCTGTCCCCAGAACATCTATCAGTGCCACAAGTGCAGGTCTGTGTCCCCAGAGTCACTGTGTCCCCAGTGTCCTGTGTGTGTAGCAGTACCACCAGTGCAGATGTGTCCCCAGTGCCACTGTGTGTCCCTAAAACATGTACCAGTGTCACTGTGTGTTTAGCAGTGCCACCAGTGCAGGTGTGTCCCCCAGAGCAGTGCCACCAGTGCAGGTGTGTCCCCCAGAGCCCTGCCGGGTGCCCCACACCCCTGCCATGTAAATCCCCCACTCTGGTTAATACAAGCACAATCAAATTAGTGGGGAAGTATAAAACAGGCTTACAGGGATTTAATGTAATTCAGGCTAACAAAGGGAGCCTGCGAGCACAGTACTCACAGAGCTGGAGTTTCACATCAAGCCCTCGAAGTTCACAGCACAGAATTCCCGGGAGCAGGTTATTTTTGGCCTGCCTGGGCTGGAGGCTGGAGTTCAGCTGTGGGATTGCCGGGGTTCCCCCAGGATCCCTGGCTGGGGCTGGACAGACAGTTCTATTCAGGGCTTTTGTTGTGCTCTCCTCATTCAGAGCGGGCTCAGGGGTGATTTACTGTGTGCTATTCACACTTCCAGTACAGCCTTAGAAATCCTTCCCTTTTGTCACTTTTGTCTCCTTATCTGATATCTCTTTCCCCTTATTGTTGTCCCGTATTCCTCTCTAATTCTCACGGGATTCGAGGTGTTTAGCAGGCTCTTTCCTGGTGATTGCTGGCGTGTGGAAAGGTTTCCACATCCCTTCTTGAGTCCTGGGAGCTGTAAATCAGTTCTGCCCTGCTGCCCTGGTTTGCAGTGGGGTAAGAAGTGCTGCAGTCAGTCCCACTGCAAAGCCCAGAGCCTACAAACCAGAACAGTTCCTTTATCTGTGTTCTCCTAAAGAGCACAGTGCCCCAGCCTGACTTTCTACTGGGAATTGCTGTCATTAAAGTGGAATTGTTAGGAACAAATTCTGTTCCTGCTTTTTCCAGCCAGAATGTGGCACTGCTGTAAGGATATTTTTTGTAGGTTTTGATTCTCATGTATTTCCCTTCCCAGGGCAGTCTGGTCACTGAGATGTTTTAGGAGTCACCCACCTCTTTTAGCTGAGCCTGTTCTGTTCATTTCTTTGCCTCAGTTGCCTCGAGCTGCAGGTTTTGAGCTGCTGCCTTGCCTTTCAGGTCCATCAACTACGATGAGAAGGATCCCTTCCTGTGCAATGCCTGTGGCTTCTGCAAATACGCCCGCTTCGACTTCATGCTCTACGCCAAGCCCTGCTGCGCCGTGGATCCCATCGAGAACGAGGAGGATCGCAAGAAGGTGAGGCTGGAGCAGGGGCAGGCAGGAGATGCTGGAGCTCTTGGCCAGGTCAGCAGCGTGGGGACAGCAGGGGTCCATTCCCCTTGGAGCACCATGAAAATCCGTGCTCCTTCAGGGCTCCTCACTGACTGATGCGTTCTGGGTTTGTGTCTTGCTCCACCAAATGTGAAATTCTTCAAAAGCCATCGTTCAGTGCCTCACGTATGAACTGAGTGCATCTCTTTGCCTTGCTGTAGAAGGGGATGGATTTGGGTTATTCTGTTTGCTTCCCATCCCACCTGAGGAGCCCTGCTAATGATGAAGAACCCTCTGCCTCCATGTCCTGTCCTAAGGATCAGTGTGCTCAGCAGAGTGTCACAGGGTGTGCTGTCACCAGAGTGCTTCTCGGGGCAGAACCAGGCTGCAGGGTCTCCATTTAGTGGGGGGTTTTTTTCCCCCCAAAAAAGGCAAAAGAGAAGACTTGGAGCTTGCTGGTTGTAGTTCTGGATGTGAACTAAGAGTTTCCTTTTTCCTTCGTAGGCAGTGACAAACATCAACACTCTGCTGGACAAGGCTGACAGGGTGTACCACCAGCTGATGGGACACCGGCCGCAGCTGGAGAACCTCCTGTGCAAAGTGAACGAGGCAGCCCCTGAAAAGCCCCAGGTAAGAGGGGTCAGGTGGAGCTTGCCCAGACCTCCAGGCTGGGGACACACTGGCCTTGACTCTGCCCAAGGCAGCCCTTGCCTCAGACGCTGCTCTGCAGTTGTTATTTTTGTGGGGAGCCTCCATATGGGATCCTCTCTGCTTTCCCCTGTTCCAGGATGAGTCGGGCAGCAGTGGAGGGATCAGTTCTACCTCAGCCAGTGTGAACAGGTACATCCTGCAGTTAGCCCAGGAGTACTGCGGGGACTGCAAGAACTCCTTCGATGAACTTTCCAAAATCATCCAGGTACGATGTGCTTTGGGTTGGATTTGGGTAGGTGTTTATTAGAAATAAAAACCAGGATGATTAAATGCTGTTCTTCATTTAATGATATCACGAATAACAGGTAATCAGCTGCGTATTTTCAGGGAAATAATAAAATAATAATTTCTAAAAGCTATGTATTAATTACTAAAAATCCAGCTAGCTTGTGAAATTGGTTTTCTCAGCAGCTACATCATGGAGAGCAGGAAACTGAACAGATGGTTAATTAAAGAGAGTTGAATTTTTGCATGTATCCAAAGTGTTTGAAAACACACGAATCTAAAAGGTGACCTACAGACGTGTTTTATAAATTAAATGTATTTATTTGTGTTCAACAACTCACATGAACACTGAAAAACCTGCTACATCATGAATGTCCTTTTGGCTGTGATATTTAAGCATATTAAATATATTTAGCTCTTTCTATATAGAAAAAATTACTCTGACTTGCTCTGCCAGTATTAATAGTAATTAATACTCTGGATTTGTCACATTTCCAAAGTTACATTGCATGTAGTATAAACAGCAGGGCAGATAACTGGGAGTTAGGCTTGGTATTCCTGACGGATTTCCCAAGTCTGCCATTGCCATGAAGGATTTCAAGTTTGGAAAACACTTGGTTGAAAATGTTTCTCCACAAAATACGCAGTGAAAATAACCTGGGACTGGGACTGGCATCACGTGCTGGCTCAGAATTCCCTCTCTGCGTTCCCAGAAAGTGTTTGCCTCCCGGAAGGAGCTGCTGGAGTACGACCTGCAGCAGCGCGAGGCGGCCACCAAGTCGTCGCGCAGCTCGGCGCAGCCCACGTTCACGGCCAGCCAGTACCGCGCGCTGTCCGTGCTGGGCTGCGGCCACACCTCCTCCACCAAGTGCTACGGCTGCGCCTCGGCCGTCACCGAGCACTGCATCACCCTGCTGCGGGCCCTGGCCACCAACGGGGCCATCCGGCACATCCTGGTGGCCCAGGGCCTCATCCGCGAGCTCTTCGACTACAACCTGCGCCGGGGCGCGGCCGCCATGCGCGAGGAGGTGCGGCAGCTCATGTGCCTGCTGACCAGGTGAGAGCTGCTCCGGGCACCTTCCTTCCTCATCCTTCAGGAAGGAAAGGCCTCATAGGGGGGCTACCTCAGAATCACAAGGTGGTCTGGGTCGGAAGGGACCTCAGGGACCACCCAGTTCCACCCCCTGCCGTGGGTGTGTCGTACACAGCAAAGTGTAACCTCCAGCTCCAACCCCTTGTGCGTTTGTTATCTGCTGAGCTGAAATCCCAGGAGCTTTTGGCATTTTTAGTATAAGCACAGCGTAACAGTGTTCTCTTTTTCCTCCTGGAATCAGGGACAATCCAGAGGCCACACAGCAAATGAATGACTTGATCATTGGGAAGGTTTCTGCGGCTCTGAAGGGACACTGGGCAAATCCAGACTTGGTGAGAGACTCCGGTGTTTTCCTGTTTCTGTTCTGCCCCTCTGCACTGCCGGTGAATTCTAATCATTGCATCTTCTGTCTTATGGTCTGGTTGTAAAAAAATTGAGTCTTGATAGGAAATGAGATAAATGTCAGAGTAAAGCACAAAATGTTGTGCACAGGTACATGCTGAAGTTTCCTCAGGCAGTTCCCTGCCTTGGCTTTGCTTGTCCCTTTACCAGTCACCCCAAGTGCACATGGGAATAAATTAACTTAGCTCCACGTGTTTGGAACCTGAGTTTATTAAAGATGAGGAGGCAGGAAGGAGTGGGGCACCCCCAGCACCTCGGACACTGTCTGTGTTGCAGGCGAGCAGCCTCCAGTACGAAATGCTGCTGCTGACAGACTCCATCTCCAAGGAGGACAGCTGCTGGGAGCTCCGGCTGCGCTGCGGTGAGTTCCCATAACCTGGGCCAAAGCTTCATTCCCAGTGCTGTGCCCAGGGCCAGGAAATACAGGAAGATTTCGACCTCTAAACCCATTTCATGTGCTGTATAGAGCTGTGGAGGTGTGTCCTGTCTGCAGCTCTCACAAGATAGTGAATGTCCCTGTCTATCTTTCAGCTCTCAGCCTCTTCCTGATGGCAGTGAACATCAAGACTCCGGTGGTTGTTGAAAACATCACCCTCATGTGCCTGCGCATCCTCCAGAAGCTCATCAAGCCACCTGCTCCAACCAGCAAGAAAAACAAGGTACTGCCTTAGAGGCTGAGCAAAACATTGAGAATTTGCTGATTGAAATCTGGCACACAGTGATGAATTAGTTTGTGAGGAAGCCAGGACTTGCTTTTCCTGGTCACTGTTCCTAGGGAAGCACAAGCCCTGTGACTCTGCTCTGTACACACTGCAAATTACTGGTGACTAGTTTCTGTTTTTCACTGGGTTCTGGTGACTTTGACCACTGCTGTTCAGGCTTTGCTCTTTTCCCCTCAGATCTGAGGCATGGGGAAAGAGCTACTTCAAAGCTGCAGCTTGGTTATTTTGGGCAGGCTTTTGGTGCTTTCAGCAGCTTTGTAGAATCAAATACCTAAATTTGATAGAATCAAGTTCTTCTGACTCAGATTTTTAAATACAGAGCTACAGTTCTCATAAAAATATATTGATTGACTGCTATCGATTTTAATTTAGGGTTAGATTTGCAGGAGAGAAGGTATTTTTCTGCTTTGATCTGCCTGCCTGATAATCACAGATGGATGTCAGAGATGGGTTTACTGATATTTCAGTAGGAACTTGAATATCTCACTTAGTTCATTATTAACACTGTGTTACCCTGCTGCTGTCCAAGGGCTGCATTTGTCCCTTCATGGCCCAGCCCCAGTGATTCACCTCAGGAGTTGCTCTTTGAGAGCAGACTGTGGCTTTCTGAAGAATCACAGAGCTTTTTTATTTGTTAGGATGTGCCCATGGATGCTCTCACCACTGTGAAGCCTTACAGCAATGAAATCCATGCACAAGCTCAGCTGTGGCTCAAGAGGGACCCCAAAGCATCGTACGAAGCTTGGAAAAAGTGCCTCCCTGCCAGAGGTAACCCCTGTGCCTGTGAGCTGGTGCAGGAACGTGTGGGTCCCCCCAGCTTTAACCAGGAATGTGCTTCTGGGGAGTGGTGTTGGCTTCTGTCCCGTGACATCTGATACCATCCTCACATTGAGTCCTTAGAGTTGTAGCACTGACTTGTCCAGGCTGTGTGCCTCAAACCCTAAGCAGAAAATGCTCTGTGCCCAAAGAGAATCAGGGACTGTAAAAAATGAAACTTATTGCTTATTTAAATTGATACCAGCCAGCTGGAAAGCTGATGGAATTCCTTGAGAGAGGCTCTGGGATTTGCATGAGGCTTGGAATTGAGCATGGCTCCACACAGGAGTGAAAATGGCAGGAGGAGGAGATGGGAAGCACTCAGCTTCCCAGCTGGGGTTTGGCGAGTTCCAGCGAGAAGACAAAAATACTCTGGCAGTTTGCAGTTCATGAGTGTGACAGTTCTCTTGGGCTCTGCTCAATATTGCAGGTGCAGATGCCAACGGGAAAACTCCCAGCAAAGCTGAGCTTCACCAGCTCTACTTGTCAGAAAAATATGTCTGGAAGTGGAAGCAGTTCATGAGTCGCCGTGGGAAGAGAACTTGTCCTCTGGATCTCAAGCTGGGGCACAACAATTGGCTGCGGCAGGTAAAGGTGGGGAGAGCCCCGGGGCAGAGTTCAGTCCCAGAATGTGGCTGGTTTGCTGCAGTTCCTGTGCAGGGGGGTTTGGGGAGGCTGGGACTCACTGCCTCTAATTCCAAGTCAGGTTTGCAGCTGTGTTCCCTTAGAAATGCTGCTTCAGACATTTAACTGGGAGTCTGTGTGTTCCTAAACTCTGAACCTCTTGCTGCCACGGTGCTTCTGCCTGCCTGGTGAGCTGCACCTCTGAGGCTCCTGGACCAAAGCTTTGCCTCTCGTGTGTGTGGATCAGCAGGTCACCCACACCATGTCCTCTTCAAACACTCTGGTGCTGAGCAAAGCAGGAATTGTCACAGAACCAAGTGTTGGGAGAGCAAGAAAACGCTGCCACCGGGCCACCCAACAGCCCCAGTGCTGTGCCTTCTTGTGAGCTGTCACAAGTTCATCTGTGCCCATCAGTCTGACCTGCCTTTTCCTGCCCCTGCCCCAGGTGCTGTTCACTCCTGCCACCCAGGCTGCCAGGCAGGCTGCCTGCACCATCGTGGAGGCCCTGGCCACCATCCCCAGCAGGAAGCAGCAGGTCCTCGATCTCCTCACCAGGTATTCCTGTGCTGCCACACCTGGCAGCTCCACGAGTGTTTGTCTTTGATTCCCATCAGAATCTCTCCCTTCTTGCAGCTTTTCTCACACCTCTCCCTTGTATACCTCCAGTTCAGGGGTCTTTTTGAGCTGGATTTTTAAACTTAATTAGCTGGGAGGGTTTAGTTTTAGGGAGACTTGGGGTTTGCTGCCTGGCAATGAGCTGTTGCAGTCTGTACTTTTTCCAGAAGTGAGGATCTGGTGTTCAGCTGTGTGGCCAACATTCCCCCTGCCTCTTCAACAGCAAAATAATGGGCTGAAATCTCTTCCAGCTCCTGGGACATAGCTTACCCCAGCTCATGCTGATAGCACAGTCAACTCCTTTTTGGGACAAATACAAATTTAGCCAGCAAGTAATGAGTATCCGTGATGCTGTTAGCAAGGACGGCAGCGAGGATGGATTTCTGGAGGCTTTTTCTTTCTCTCCACAGTGTCCTTAAGCTGGAATGCCTTTTGTTGCTGTGAGGGGGTTGTCAGCTTGTGTTTCTCTTCCGCAGCTACCTGGATGAGCTGAGCATTGCTGGCGAATGTGCTGCTGAGTACCTGGCCCTGTATCAGAAGCTCATCAAACCTGCCCACTGGAAGGTCTACCTGGCAGCCAGAGGGGTTCTGCCCTACATTGGCAGCCTCATCACTAAGGTATGGGTTTGTGTGCAGGAAATGACCTGTTAGCTTGGCTTTTTTCCCCTTTGAAATTCCATCCCTTTGTTCAGTGCCCCGTTGCTGACCCTGCCAGGGTTCTCAGGTTCACACTTCAGTGCTGTTACCTCTGAACAGAGGGAGCCACGGGGGTTTTAGCCCCAGCTGGAGAATTCCTCAGCACTTTAATTAACTGCTGTGGGATTCTAAACATTGCTGCACTGCCTTGGCACCAGCTCAGAGCTGGAGGTGTTGTCCAGCTCCCAGACTGGACTCTGAGAGCCCTGAGGGACAGAGAAGGATCCGGCGTGCTGCCATTGCTGGAGTGGGAGTTGCAGCCCGTTGGAGAGGCAGCACACTGAGTTTGCAGTGTTCAGAGTGGCAGGAGTTCTCTGTGGAGGTCCCTGCTGCACCCCAGAGAGGCAGGTGACACTCTCCATATCAGTGGTGGCCTTGAGTCCTCCTGGAGGGCCACTAGAGCCAAGCAGCGGTGGCAGGAAGGTGCAGGGAGAAAATTCATGGCAGTTTTCCTCTCCTTTCCCCCTTCCCTCCCCGCTGGTGCAGTTGTGCTTTCTCCATGCCTGGCTCAGTTTCTGTGCTGAGTTCCTTTGCACCCTGTGTTAGGCACTCTGATCATTATTGGCACTGCAGGGTCTTGGCCTGACAGGCTTGTTAATTATTTTCAGGAAATAGCTCGTTTACTCGCCTTGGAGGAAGCAACGCTCAGCACGGATTTGCAGCAGGGATATGCCCTGAAGAGTCTCACAGGTACTCGGGGTTAGAGCTGGGGTGGTCATTGTCCTCCAACAGCCTGTGGCACAATTTCAGAGAGATCTCATTCAGTTGTGGTGCTATTGTCAGCACTGGATTTTTGCCATCGATTCAGCACTTAATCTCTAAATGGATTTTTCCATATTTTCTATGGTCAGTAAGAATTTTTAGCTGAACTGTGGTGACATACCAGGCAAGGTTCATCATTTCTCTTTATTACATAGTGCAGTCCCTGGCACCACTGTAAACACTGCTGCTTTTTTCCTGCCTGTTGTTCCTACCTCCCTATTCTATGGGAGCTGTTTTCACCTTCTAGGGTGTATACCCTTTTACAAAAATTTGTTGGAAATGGAAATACCTCATGAACGATGTCATTGTTTTTTGTATCCTCTTTCACATTCTTCAGACGTTAGTGGGTGAATTCACAAAGCCTGGCTTCTTGCAAGAAGCAGCATGTTGATCAGTGTGTCATGGGAAAGAATCCTTGTGTTTGCTGATTCTTTACTTTTTTGTAGGAGTGACCAGTTTGGTGATGTCACTGATAAGTCATTGCACTTCATCAGAGGTGTTAGAAGTATTACAAGAGGAGCAATCATCTGCTTTTGGAATAGCTTGCAACAGGAAAATGCCAAAGAGTGCAGAATTTTGTATCAAGCACTTAGGAAACTCCTTAGGCCCTTTCCTCATCCCCAAACTACTCTTGCATATGTTACAATTTACAAGACAGGCCAAGGCTTTTGTCTCCAACCACTCCGTTCATGGGAGTGAGCTTTAAACCACAGACTGATGGGAGTTGGAACAAGCCATTTTTATGATACTGTGCCCTGTTTGCTGCTATGAAATCTAGAAATCAAATTCTCTCCCACCTCCTGAATTTTTGTGGCTTTCTAGGTCTTCTCTCTTCCTTCGTGGAGGTGGAGTCCATCAAAAGGCACTTCAAGAGCCGGCTGGTGGGCACGGTGCTCAACGGGTACCTGTGCCTGAGGAAGCTGGTGGTGCAGAGGACAAAGCTGATTGATGAGACCCAGGACATGCTGCTGGAGATGCTGGAGGACATGACAACAGGTAAAACCACCTCTGTTCCATAAATCCAGCCTTTGGATCAACCAAGATGGAAAAGCAGAACAGCCACACAAAGAACTTTTCTAAATGACTGCTATAGTTAGGGGGGTTTATGGCTTCAGTATTTCCTGTTGGCACAGAAGCTGAATAGCATTCCTAGTCACCTCTTATTTTCCAGGAATCTCAGCCTCCTCCTGTTCATGGGGCTGTTTTACTGCAGCCCAGCCGTGCAGAGGCTTTCTTCGTAACCCTACCCATAAATCCCTTTCATCTTCCACAGAGGGGATTCACCAAAGAAGAGAGCACCGAAGTGTGGGGCTGACTGCAGGAGGATTTACTGCGTGTGCCGAGTCAAAGGGGAATCTATAAAATTGACTGCAGTGTCCCTGTTAATGCTCCCTTTTGTTGGCAGGCACAGAGTCTGAGACCAAGGCGTTCATGGCCGTGTGCATAGAGACCGCCAAGCGCTACAGCCTCGACGACTACCGGACCCCCGTGTTCATCTTCGAGAGGCTCTGCAGCATCATCTACCCTGTGAGTGGGGCAGGGCTGCAGCACCACCTGAGAGTCACACTGCCCAAACAGAGCCAGGGAATGCTTTGGGACGGGACTTAAAGATTGTCCAGTGCCACCCTCTGCCATGGGCAGGGATACCTTCCACGATCCCAGGTTGCTCTGAGCCCCGTCCAACCTGGCCTTGGACACTTCCAGGGATGGGGCAGCCACAGCTTCTCTGGGCACCCTGCGCCCGGGCCTTACCCTCATAGGGAGGAATTTCTTCCCAATATCTGATCTAAATTTCCCCTCTTTCAGCTTAAACCCATTCCCCCTTGTCCTGTCACTCCAGTTCCTGATGAACAGTCCCTCTCTGGCTTCCCTGTAGCCCCTTCAGACCATGGAAGTGCTCTGAGGTCTCCACACAACCTTCTCTTCTCCCAGCCTGGCTCCATAGGGGAGGTGCTCCAGTCCTCTGAGTAACTCCATGGCCTCCTCTGCACTTGCTCCAACAGTTTCATGTCCTTTTTTTGTTGAGGGTCACCAGAACTGTGTGCAGGGCTCCAGGTGGGTCTTGTGATAGAGGAGAATCACCACCAGCCACCTCTGTCAACCCTAAATCTGGTTCCTTTTTCCCAGGAACAGCAGTGGCTGCAGTCATGGCAGCCATTAGCCCGTGCAGACCTGTATCCCATTGTATCCCAGTGCATCCCGTTTGGGAGGTCACTGTTCAAGTTCCCTGAGGAATTTGGTGACTGAATGATCCTGGAGATCCTCTGAGTGTGGCATGCAGAGCAGATGCACCAGTGGGAAAAGGACTGAAGGTTTAGGGGCATCCTGCCATAAAAATGCAGGAACGGGGAGCGTGGTCAGGGAAAAACTTACTCGCTCTGTCTCTGCTGCTGCTCTTTAGGAAGAGAATGAAGTCACCGAGTTCTTTGTCACTCTGGAGAAAGATCCCCAGCAGGAAGATTTCCTGCAGGGCAGGATGCCAGGGAATCCCTACAGCAGTAACGAGCCTGGCATCGGGCCTCTCATGAGGGACATCAAGAACAAGATCTGTCAGGACTGTGACCTGGTGGCTCTGCTGGAGGACGACAGCGGGATGGAGGTGAGAATTTCTTGAGGTGGGGATTTCTTGCACAGACCTGTGGGATGCTGGTTTTGGGCAGCTGGTGGTTGCTGGGGTGGTGATGCAACAACCTGAGCTTGTTCTTGACTTGTTCTTCTCTCCCTTTCAGCTTCTGGTGAACAACAAGATCATCAGTCTGGATCTGCCTGTGGCTGAGGTCTACAAGAAGGTGTGGTGTCCCACAAACGAGGTGTGTGTTACCTTTGTACGTGTTAACAGCACAGAGCACCTGTCCTTCATACCAACAAAAAAACCGGGGAAGAATCAAAATCACACGAGTCAGGATTTATTTCCTGGCATGTAATTTACTGGGTGTAACTGCTCAGCACCTTTTGGTGCTCTGTTAAGACAGATTGTGCACAGCCTGCAACGTGAGTGACTGCAGAGCACTGCCCCAGGTGAGCTGTGTCCTGTGTCACGTGTGACTCTTCCTGAGGAACAAACTCCCTGTGTTCCCTGGGGAGAGCTGAACGTTGTCACTGCCTTTCAAAGCACATTTCACACTCCATCTGCACTCCACAGTTGAATGTGTGTGTGCACACAGGGACACCAGATTGCTCATCAGTCTGTGCGTCGGGGATGAACCCAAGTTATTTATGCACTGAACATCCAATGGTTCTCCATATTTGCACTTCTGCTCTCGTGTTTTTCATCAGGATCTCAGGCACTTGGCAGATTCATCCTCCCAGTTTGCTTTTCATAGTATTTGTTGAGTGTTTTTCACATGAAGAAATGGACCCAACAATCTAAAGGGTCCAGTCCCCCAAGCCATACTGAGCTTGTTCCAGAGGTGGATGTGGTCCAGACCAAGCTCTTCCCTTCTTTCCTCATAGCCACTAAAATGAACTCCCACTGAGGCCATCAGGCTCAATCTTGCCCACTAAAATATGTTTTTAGAGGCACTTGAGATCATAAAACAAAACTGATTTGCCCAGCATTTCTTGGTCGTTCCTCATTTCCTCCTGGTCTCAAATCACCTTTGAAACCCCAGTTTCCTGAAACCATTTGTGGGAAGAATTCAAACAAAGTGCCAGTTAGCAATGAATGAAGATAAAATGGGTCTCATTAAGCTTTATTTCAGTAACAAAGCCTTCAGTCCTGCAAAATCAAGCCCAAACCTTGTGACAGTGATAATTTTTTAGCAAGGTACCAACTTGGAAAGGGAAGTGAGGTGCTGGTGTTAATCTGTGAGTTCTGGTTTGAATTCCGATCCAGTCTCTGGTGGAAATGATCCCCGTGCTGCCCCTGGGAGCAGCGAGGAGCTGTTCCCGTGGGATGCCGGGCTGGAGCCGGCCTGCAGCTCTCCCGGGAAGCAGCTCTGATGGTGAAAGGCAGAGTTTGCTCAGCATTCCTGTGGATGAACAGCTTTCATCTGTCTTCCTTTGTGAGCACCTCCTGGAGCCGCAGCTCCCGTTCCCTGGGAGCGACAGGCGCACAAGAAACGCAACCTCAGGCCCCTTTTTGTTTCCCTTGTCTCTCAGTGGCTTTTTTTGTTCATCTGCCGTTTTACCAGGGCCCCTGTGGTGTTAATTGCTGGTCGCCAGCGTGGCCTTTGAGCAGATCTTCCCCCCGGGGCTTTCCCTGTGCTTATGTATTTGCTGTGACATTAAGCACTGCTTATTCCACATTAGGCTTAGTGCGATCCCTGACAGGTTTTCTCTTGCAAGGTCTCCTGCTCCCAAATCTGGGATTTTTCTTTTCTGCTTTTTATTCAGACCTATGGATTAAAAATGGAAAGTTTCGTGATATGCTGTCAGTATTTCCAGCTGGAAATGTATCTGGAAAACTGTCCCTTTCTCAGGGTAAAAGCACAGCTTTTTTGGCTGTATCATTTCAGTGATGTACTGTCTTACTGAAAGCTCATTAAATTGCCTTTTACTCCTCTTCCATTTGCCATCACTGCAGATTTTATCTCTTTGAAAGCATTCATCCAATTAGCCTGTCCTGCTTCATTTCCTGGGCTGTGCCTGTTTGCTGTATTTCCCAGGTATGCTGTGCCATACCCTCTGAGGAAAGGTTGCCATGGAAAGCAGGTGTTCCTCTGCAGATGAACCTGTTTTCCTTGGCTAAATCTTTCACTGGTGCTGAAGGAAACCTGGAGGAGATGTAAGGAGGAAGAGACTGTTCATTACCAGTCTGTCAATTAATTGGCAATGCCAAGAAAAGCTGGACAGACCATGGGATGAGTTATTGATGTTTTTGCAGGTGGCTCTGCTGTTGTTTTTAATTCATCTCAGGAAGGGCAGAATGAGGGAGTGAAAGATTTCCCTGTGACCATCCTCGGGTGAAACAGCACGAGGGAGAGCTGGGGCTGGAGTGTGTGCACACCCTGAACCCAGAAGCAGGCGTGTGTACAAGTGCCCAGAGGTACAGTTAATGAAAAGCTCTGCTCTTGCAGGGGGAGCCCATGAGGATCATTTACCGCATGCGGGGGCTACTGGGAGATGCCACGGAGGAATTCATCGAGTCCCTCGACTCCACCACTGGTAATGCATTTGTCTGCTGAAAGCTGGGATTAGATTTGAAATCTGAGGTTTGCTGCAGAGCAATGACATTATTATCCTCACAGCAGCGAGCTTAAAGTTGATTGACGTTGCTTTTGCTGCATTTACCTGCTTCACCTCGAGTGAAGGAGGATTTTAACAGTGCTTTAAAGCTGTGCTTCAAATGCGAGCGCTTGCATGGCATGGGGACCGTTCTGCCCAGCCCTTCTTCATATCCCTGCTCTTAATTCTTTTTGAGTTCAGTACAGCTGAAGTGACTTGAATTGCTGGTTAATGTGTGCTGCTCTGCTCTCCATTTCTGCTTCTGCTGCACGAGCGTGTCCCGCTGTGGCTGCTCTGTGCTCACCACCCGTGTCTGTCCTGCAGATGAGGAGGAGGATGAGGAAGAAGTGTACAAGATGGCAGGGGTGATGGCCCCATGTGGAGGCCTGGAGTGCATGCTCAACAGACTGACTGGGATCAAGGACTTCAAGCAGGGCCGGCACCTCTTAACCGTGAGTCTCCCTTTGGCTCTGGGGTCAGGAGTTATGGGGTGGAAATGCCACAGACATCCGTGAGGTTAGGACAATCTCCCTTGAGCTGGAGCAGTTCTTTCCCTCTCCCGTTCCTCTTGGTTAACAATTCCTTACAGAACTTGAAGTGTGTAGAAGCTGAGGAGTTGATAAGACCAAATTCTGTCTCTCTGGAGTGTTTTCTGCCTTGGCCTTACCTGAAAAGCAAAGCTGTGCTAAGATATATATAGATGTAAAACTCTGGGGTGTGCTGTACCCCAGAAGTCTGCAGGTCAGGTGTGTTATTGGGTGCTTTTAGTTTCAGCAAAATCCCCCCCCATTGTGCAGGTACCACAGAGAATCCCTTCTCTGTATTTTGTAGGTGCTGCTGAAGCTCTTCAGTTACTGTGTGAAGGTGAAAATAAACCGGCAGCAGCTGGTCAAGCCGGAGATGAACACCCTGAATGTCATGCTGGGCACTCTTAACTTGGTAAGGACAACCTGGGCTTCCAGAAGTGTTTTTTGCATGGATTCCGATGAATTTAAGCTACTTCTGGCTGCCCTGCTGCCTTGTGGCAACTACGAGAGATGGGAAATGTTGCTGTGCTGGCACTGCAAGTGATCCCTTGGACATTCCTTATCTGTTATGGGTGCAAGGGTGGGGGGCACTTAAACCAGCTGGTGTTCAGTGCCTCTTCCCACCTCAGACCAGTGACTGCTGGTGTTCAGTGCCTCTTCCCACCTCAAACCAGTGACTGCTGGTGTTCACTGCCTCTTCCCACCTCAAACCAGTGACTGCTGGTGTTCCCCTGCCTGCTCCCACCTCAAACCAGTGACTGCTGGTGTTCACTGCCTCTTCCCACCTCAAACCAGTGACTGCTGGAGTTCCAGTGCCTCTTCCCACCTCAAACCAGTACCTGCTGGAGTTCCCCTGAGTGCCCCCATCTCTTGCAGGCTCTGGTGGCTGAGCAGGAGAGCAAGGACAGCGGGGGAGCAGCTGTGGCCGAGCAGGTGCTCAGCATCATGGAGATCATTCTGGATGAATCCAACGCGGAACCTCTGAGCGAGGACAAGGTCAGTGCCTGGGGCTCGTTGCCTCCTGGGATTCAAGGCTTGCACGTTCCTGCTCAGGGGATGCTGAGCTCCAGGAGCTGCAGGGGGGTGCTGATGGAGTCTGACCCTCTGCACTTCTGGCAGGCCTTGGGGAAGGGCTTGAGGAGGGCCCTGAACCAAAAGCACTGCGAGGCTTCATTAGGATGAGTCTTGCACGGTTGGGTGAGGGTTGTTAGGCACTGCTTGGATCCTTTCCTTCCTGCTTTGGGCCACAGGCCAGGGAGAGACAAGAAAAGACATAGCTTGGCCTTGTTTTTTGGAGTGTTTTTGTATGTGTTGAAAACATGATTGATTTTCCAGCTAATTGAGAATAAAACTGAATCTCAGCTAGACTGAGAACAAGAAGTTTCTCACTCATCTTTTGAAGCTGTGGGTGGACAGGAATCTGGTGTGCTTTGGGTTGGAATTTAATATTAGACTTTTGACTGGAAAATGCTTTAACAGTAGGTGGAATAATCCAGGTGTCACCTAGAGGAGTTGATACCATTCCACAAGACCTTTGGGAACACGGCTGGGTTTTGTTTTTATCAGGGACTACCCCTCCACAACTGGAGTAATCCACCAGCTCCCAGAGTGAGGATTTTCTTGTAGGTTTATTCGTGAATGTAAATCCTGCTGCTCTTCCTTCCCAGGGCAACCTCCTCCTCACGGGGGACAAGGACCAGCTGGTGATGCTGCTGGACCAGATCAACAGCACCTTTGTGCGCTCCAACCTGAGCGTGCTGCAGGGGCTGCTGCGCATCATCCCCTACCTGTCCTTCGGGGAGATGGAGAAGATGCAGATCCTGGTGGATCGGTTCAAGCCCTACTGTAACTTCGATAAGTACGTTGGCAGAGTTCAGCTGAAACCTGAAATCAGCTGTGCTGACACGTCTCTGCCTTTATTTCCTCACTGATGTTTGCTCCAGGGTAATGCCAGGCTTCAGCTCCATTTCCTCTTTCACTTCTAAGCCATTTTTGAAAGAAATGTGTGAGCTCTAGCTCGAGCAATAGGTCTTTAGAGAGTATTGTGAGGTGACAGGGGCCTGAGTAGCTTTTCTGAGTCTCTGAGCTGGGGCAGGTACATCATGCAGTGATAATGAAAATGAGAACTACAGGCAGAGTAACCATTTCTTCTCTTTGTTCAGGTATGATGAGGAGCACAGTGGAGATGATAAAGTTTTCCTTGACTGCTTCTGCAAAATAGCAGCAGGAATAAAGAACAACAGCAACGGCCATCAGCTGAAAGATCTCATCCTGCAGAAGGGAATTACACAGAATGCCCTGGATTACATGAAAAAGCACATTCCCAGTGCAAAGAAGTAAGAGTCACTATTTCATGTATGGTTAATGGTTAATTAACCACTCTATTTAATGTGTGGTTAATGTGTGTGGCTGTCCTGGACATTCTCCTCATCCCATCACCACAATCTCCCAAGAAATCCATGAACAAGTGCAAGTTCAGGAGCGTTCAGAGCTGTGATGCAGAGGTCTGGTGAGGCAGTGCACGTATAGGGATGAGCTAAAAAGCCTGAAATCCTCCCATTTGATACCCATCCAAGCTGATTCCTTGGATATCACAATCCTCGTGTTTCCTGCCTGTTGCCTTCTGTTGCACAGCATCAGAGTTTTTGCTGTTGGTGGCCAACCCATGAACATAAATCCCCGGGCTGAGTTGGCACCGTGGCTGTGCAGAGTGGGAGTGTGGCTGTCCCTTCATTAATTAGCTGACGAGGGACACGGGGGAGGGAGGGAGTCCTCCCTGCAGCCTGGAGCCATGCAGCTGGCTGGGACACTGCCCCTCACTGCTGCCTCTGGTTCTCCCTGCAGTTTGGATGCAGACATATGGAAGAAGTTCTTATCTCGACCTGCACTTCCTTTTATCCTGCGCCTGCTCCGAGGCCTTGCGACGCAGCACCCTGCAACACAGGTGGGGAGACTGCGGGGAGGGAGGGGGACGTGCCTGCATTGTCACTCTGCTTTGGGGCTGGGGCTGAGGGTTCCTTCCTGTAACAGCTGGTTCTCCACTGATTTTTGTTGGGTTTTGTCATCCTCACCGTAGTTGGAACAGTTTTGCTCACAGCTTTTCTCTGCCATAAGATGTTGGTTCTAGTCTGAAGGGAATTCTCTGAGGGGGATAAAGCAGAGAGAAAATCCAGTTCTTACCTGTTAAAAGAATGTGAAAGCCTGTTGGGAATCTCAAAGTAGGCGTAGGTGAGGAAGCTGTTCAGGTATTCCCTGGGCAAGTTCTGCCTTTGCAGAGCATCCTCTGAGTTTTGTGTGCCACGTGACAAGATTGGGAACGTGACTTCGTGTCTTTGTCTTGATGCCTTGAGCCTCTGCTGGGCAGCTTCAGGCATCATCTGGAAAAGTCAGAGATTGTGAGTTCAGTATTTCCTCCTGCTGTGTGCTGTGAGACTGACACACCAATGTGAAGGGAAGGTGATTATTGATCAGCTCCTCAGGACGTGATTGTTGGTGTTTGAAGGCATCAATACAATGTCTTATCACCAAATAAATGTTTTATCCAACATCCCCATCTGAGCTCTTGGTAACGGCCAGTGGAGAGGCAAATTGCCCCAGTGTTACACACAGCTTTAGGGCCCAGGGGCATTAAAAAAGGAAGGAAGACTCTTGTTGCAGCTCAGTGCTGCTGTCCCCATGGGATTAGCGGGGACAGCCACCGTCCCGAGCCCCCTGTTCCTGAACAGTGCTGTGTTCCCATCCCTGCCAGGTGCTAATAGGAACAGACTCCATCACCAACCTGCACAAACTGGAGCAGGTGTCGAGTGACGAGGGGATTGGGACGCTGGCAGAGAACCTCCTGGAGGCACTGAGGGAGCACCCCGAGGTGAACAAGAAGATCGACGCCGCGCGGAAGGAGACGCGCGCCGAGAAGAAGAGGATGGCCATGGCCATGAGGCAGAAGGCCCTGGGCACCCTGGGCATGACGGTAATGGCTGGGTCATTCAGGGGCTTTTCTGCCTGTCCTGCTCAAACTGCCTCAGCAGGAAGTGTGTAAAATGATTTATTGATGGATATTGCAGAGCTCCAGCCCCCAGCTTGCCTGGTGCTGCCAGAGAGGGAACACGGCTGCTGGGAAATGGGATGGGCATTCCAGTGCCAGTGGTGGGGCTGGTGTGGTTTGTCATTCTGTTTAACCTGCTTGAGCTTTTCTCTCTTCCAGACAAATGAGAAGGGCCAGGTGGTGACCAAGACTGCGCTGCTTAAACAGATGGAGGAGCTGATAGAGGAACCAGGACTGACCTGCTGCATCTGCCGGGAGGGATACAAGTTCCAGGTAGTGGGAGCTAAAGGTTCCAGGTAGTGGGAGATAAAGGTTCCAGGTAGTGGGAGCTAAAAGTTCCAGGTAGTGGGAGCTAAAGGTTCCAGGTAGTGGGAGCTAAAAGTTCCAGGTAGTGGGAGCTAAAGGTTCCAGGCATTGGGAGCTAAAGGTTCCAGGCAGTGGGAGCTAAAAGTTCCAGGTAGTGGGAGCTAAAAGTTCCAGGTAGTGGGAGCTAAAAGTTCCAGGTAGTGGTGGATGGGAAATTCAAGTTTCAGATAAAGAGAGATTCAGGTCTCAGGTAATGGGAGGTAGAAGTTCCAGATGAAGGGACATGCATTTTCAGAGCCCTCTCAGCTCCCAAGGGGACTTGCCAGTGTCTGGCTGCACAAGTGTTGGCACTGGAAGATCAGGAAGTCTCAGGGCTGGTTCTTGAGATCAGTAATTCCAGAGGAAGTGTGTTTCCAGTGAAAGCTGGAAAAACACAGGATCGGTTGAAGTTTGAGGTTGGGACTGGGAGAGGTTCAATCCAGTGTGGTGTGGAAAGAGCAGGAAATGTGAGTGGTTTCTGAGCCAGCTGTGTGTCCTTGCAGCCCACCAAGGTGCTGGGGATTTACACCTTCACCAAGCGCGTGGCGCTCGAGGAGTTTGAGAACAAGCCCCGCAAGCAGCAGGGCTACAGCACGGTGTCTCACTTCAACATCGTGCACTACGACTGCCACCTGGCAGCTGTGAGGTACGTGCTGCCCCTCAGCTGGGGCTGGAGGCCTTTCAGGGTGGTTTGGGATCACAGCACTCACCGTGGAGCTCGGGATGGGTGGGCTTGGTTGCTGATCACCTTACAGCCACTCCTCTGTCATGGTCTGCTTTAATACTGGCCAGGCCTGGACTCTGCCAAGTCCAGCACTGAGAGAAGCTGTGGAATTGTCATTTTTGGGATGTTTCCTTAGACAAAAGCTTGCATGCTCCTGACTTGCCTGCCGTGCTCCCTTTCTCGGTGCAGACTCGCTCGGGGCCGCGAGGAGTGGGAGAGCGCAGCCCTGCAGAATGCCAACACCAAGTGCAATGGGCTCCTGCCCGTGTGGGGGCCCCACGTGCCTGAGTCTGCTTTTGCCACGTGCTTGGCACGGTGAGTACAGAGAGGTTCTTCCCCCGCTGGTTGCATCCGTGTGAGTCAGAGCCTTGCCACACACTCCCCTGAAATCTTGGCATCAGAGGTGGTGCAGCTGAATCTTGGTAAAACTGAGCCATTTCAGGTTCTGGCATCAAGAGTGAATTTCCTAAAAAAGTGCAGGTGTGTGTTTGCTCCTTGGCTTCGTGTAAATAATTTCAGTGCCTCTTTAGCCCCCAGTCACTGCTGAAGATGCAGTGTTGATTCATTTGTGGCCCAGTGAGCTCCTGCTGTACAAAAGAAACCGTCTCGTGCCATTGGATTCCCTGGGGTGGATTTCCAGACTTCTCTGGGATGGTAGTGAGGTACTTGAGCACCTACCTGGAGCAGATGGAGATGATGTTGGCAGGATTCTGGTTCACCTCGTGCTGGGTTTATAATGTCACATTAGAAATTTTGAACCTGACAGGGTGTAGATGTAGATTAGACATCGGGAAGAAAGTCTTCCCTGTGAGGGGGTGTGCACTGGCACAAGATGCCCAGAGAAGTTACGGATGCCCCTGGATCCCTGGAAGTGTCCAAGGCCAGGTTGGACGGGGCTTGGAGCAAGCTGGGACAGTGGAAGGTGTCCCTGCCCATGGCAGGGGGTGACACTGGGTAATCTTTATTGTCCCTCCCAACCCAAACCATCCTGGGATTCTGTGGAATCAGGAGTGGTACCTCCTGGAAGCATTTCAGCCAGGGAGCTGTATCCCAGGTCCTGGACATGGGAAAACAGCTCTGATGAGTGGACAGATATGTGCAGATGGAATTGGATTTGCCAGGGTGGGCCGAGAGCCTCCCTTTGGGGAGGCTCCTCCGAGGGAGCAGGGGCTGCCCTTGCGCAGCCTGTTCCTTCTGTAACGCTTCTCTGTGCCATCCCTGCTGGGGCTCTGGGCTGGGCTGTGCGAGGAGGAGCTCGGTGAAGGTTCCCCTGCTGTTTTGCAGACACAACACGTACCTCCAGGAGTGCACGGGGCAGAGGGAGCCCACGTACCAGCTCAACGTGCACGACATCAAACTGCTGTTCCTGCGCTTCGCCATGGAGCAGTCGTTCAGCATCGACACCGGGGGAGGCGGCCGCGAGAGCAACATCCACCTCATCCCCTACATCATCCACACCGTGCTCTACGTGCTCAACACGTCAGTGCCACCCCAGCCCTGAGAGCTGCAGTCCGGGCTCTGCTTTGTGCACGGGGCAGGGAAGAGGGGAAATCACACCCAAGTTTGAGGAGGAACAGGGTTGCACGTCTTAAGTCGGTTGTTAAGGATTTACATTGTTGGGAGTGAAGCCTGGACATGCCGGATAACAGGGAGCCTATTGAGTAAAAGCAATTGGGAATTAGCTTCTCTTTCCATTCCAGATGTAATTATTACCTCTGGGGTGAGCAACAGGGTTATTACATTAAAGAAACTCTGCCAGCTTAATTTTCTCCTGAGCAGGCAGAAGAGACACTGCGATGAAGTAATTGTTAGTTGAGAACTTAACCCTGATATCATTTCATTCAGTGTTCAGATAATACAGTTTTGTTTCCAGATTTGACATCCTGGAATTCTCTTGGAGGAGAGGTCAGGTCCATCAGATTTTCCTGATATTTTAAATTATTTTTTTGGGTTACCATTATTATTTTTTACCAATAAACAGCAGTGCTTTGGCACTACACTGAGGCTACGTGGCCACATCCGGAGGCACCCAGATGCTTTGGAATGCATGAGCAGGTTCTGATCCTGCAAGAATGGGATGCCCATATTTATCCTTTATTTGAGTAGTTAGATATTAGTAAGTAATACTAATTAGATGAGGGTATAAATATTAAAATACACACCAAGGTCACTCCAAATGCAGTGCAGTGAAATCCCTCTCACTTTCCCGCCTGGAACTAATCAAGGTTTTGGCTGTAATACAATTTGTCTTTTGTTTTTAATATCTATCTCCAGATCCCTATGCTATTGTTTTCCCAGTCCTTTGGGAGACAAATAAATGGAACTATTTGTTTCATCTTGTTAGGCTGCTGTTGGCACCACAGAGCCCAGAACCCGCTGGGCAGACGTGGAAAAAGGCCTTCTGTGCTTCCAGACAGAATTTTTAATATTAAATGGAGAAAATAAAGAGCTACTACTTGGCTCCCAGCTGCATCTTGTAGCAGATGAAAAGGTCACGCAACCCTGACAGCTTTATCTGCTGGGATGCTGCTTGATGCTTGATAGGGAGAGTTTATCTCACTTAAAAGTCAAGGGTCTGACCTGGCTGGCAGCCTCCTCCTGGTGCAGCACAGCCACAGATGTGGTAAAGTGTGGTGCAACTTCCCAAAGTTTCCTGTAACACCTGGTTTGCACTGTCAGTTCTGGGCTCTCAGGACTCCTGGGACACCGGAGCTCTGGGGGAAAGGAGGAAAGGGATAAAATATTGATACAAGTTTGAAGTAAGTGCAGTGTCTTTTGGGTTTGAGTTTGGCCTGTATGTCCCCAGGAGTTGCTTTTGCAGTAGAGGAAGTGTGTAAATGGATCCAGGTGTGGCTGTAGGAGCTGCAGTCGCTGTGCAGTGTCAGTGGGAGGTGGTACCACTCCAGTGCCTGGCCTGCCTGGCCTGGCTCTTGTTTTTTTCTCAAAAAAAGGGAAAAATAACCTCTGCAGTGGTGTTGTCTTCCACTGGGGCAATGGCAGCTGCCTGGCCAGCCTCTGTAGTGCCACCCACAACTCCAAGGAAAGTGTGTTTGCTGGGCTTGTGTGCTTCACTGGGAGCAGGTCCTCAACCAGGGATGAATTTGGGAAAAGCTGGTGGTGCCCACTGGGAGCAAATCCTCAGCCAGGGATGAATTAGGGGAAAGCTGGTGGTGCCCAGCTGGTTCCCCGTGCAGGGGGCATGGGCAGCCCCCCAGAGCTCCTGGGGAGCAGCAGCTGAGCCCGCCGGGGCCGGAGCAGCCCCTGAGGCTTTCCTTGTGTTGCAGAACCCGGGCGACCTCGCGGGAGGAGAAGAACCTGCAGAGCTTCCTGGAGCAGCCCCGGGAGAAGTGGGTGGAGAGCGCCTTCGAGGTGGACGGGCCCCACTACTACACGGTGCTGGCCCTGCACATCTGTCCCCCGGAGAGGTGGAGGGCCATCCGCGGGGACATCCTCCGGCGCCTCCTCGTCACCTCCCACGCGCGCGTGGTGTCCCCGGGAGGAGCCAGCAGGTCAGTCCCCTCCCCTGGCTGGGCACCGCTGCTCTCAGTGGCACAGAGCCCCACGGGTCACTGGCACAGTCCCAGAGCTCGTGTCACCATCACGGAGCCACTCGTGTCACTGTCACACCCGCTCCTGTCGCTGGCACAGAGCCCCCGCGGCTTCTGGGGAGTGGCTGTAGTTTACAGCGGGTGTTAACCCCTCTGAGTAACCTTTGCACTCAGAGCTGCAGAGCCCCAGCCNGTGCCACCCCCTGCCATGGGCAGGGCCACCTCCCACAGCCCGGGTTGCTCCAAGCCCTGTCCAGCCTGGCCCGGAGCAGCTGCAGCTGCAGCCCAGGGCTGGTGGGAGCAGGAGCATTCAGTCCTGGGTGTTCCCTGGAGTGGATCAATGAGCTGGTCCATGGAAATGATGCTTTCCCTTCTTCCTCCCCCAGCTCAGCACTGCAGCAGCTCCAGCCGTGAGCTGTCCCTGAGCTGTGCCTCCTCCCTGTTTGCCTCCCTAAAGAAACTCCTTCTGGGCCCTTTTGATCAGCGCTCCAGCCTCCCTCAAATAGAAAAATAGAAATAGAAATCAAATGCCATTGCTTTTTAAAAGGAAAAAAATCAATAGCAGCTGTCAGGCACTTGAAGCATGAGAATAAGTGGCTGTGCCTGCCTGACAAAGGCACAATATTTCCAGAGAGGGAAAGGGAATTCCAGTTTCTGAAAGGACGATTTGAAATAGCTGTCATAATTAGGAATCAATTCATTATTATTCTAAGTCGCCTTAAAGGGCATTCTTATGCTGATGACATTAATTAGGTGTTTGATAAAGTCATTACATTGTACTTGCACAAACCCAGCGTGAACCAGTGCTCTTGGAAAAGGGAGAGAGCCCTGAAAGGGGCTCCTCTATTGATCTCTGTGCTGCTTCCGAGCTCCCCCTGGCTCCTGTTCCCTATTTCCAGCTCCCTGTCTGAATCCTGGGAAAGGGGGGCTCCAGCAGATCCAGGAGATGTCCTGGAGGCCCAGGGGGCTGCAGCTCTTCCTGGGGCTGGCAGAGCAGAGCCCGGGGTGGGTTTGCTGCTTTTTAAACCCTCACTAAATGGTTCTGTATTGGAACAGGCCGAGCCAGGAACTTCCAGCTAAAGCATCCAATCTCTGGAATTTCAGGGGAACACGCTCAGAAATAGTGCTCGGGAATTATGTCAAGGTTTATTCAAGGGCTTTCTTTAATCTCTGCAGACTAAGAGAGCACAAAGCCTCCCTCTGATAAAGCCTCTCAGAAATAGCAATATGGCAATTCTGATTTCCAAGGGCTGTGCTTATTTATTCTTGTGGAAAATCAGGAAGAGGGCGATGGATGGTGAAGCGCTCTGCAGATAAGTGCCAATATCTGGAATTTGTAGGCTGAGGCAGAGAGGAAGCCACTGGCTGTGACACCAGGGTGATGTCTGCATGCAAAGGATTAAAATTAGCATTCCACAGTCAGGGTGTTGTCTGGGAGCTGCTCCGTTCCGAGAACAGCAGGGTGAAGGCTGGGGACACTCAGGGACTCGCTGCTACCTGTGCATCTCAGAAAGGGACAGGAGCCACTGCAGGAGCCCACAGTGCATCTCAGAAAGGGACAGGAGCCCTCAGTGCATCTCAGAAAGGGACAGGAGCCACTGCAGGAGCCCACAGTGCATCTCAGAAAGGGACAGGAGCCCTCAGTGCATCTCGGAGCAGCTGAGATCTGAAACATCCTGTAAATCCTGGGAAGGTGCAGCAAGGCTCTGCATTCCCTCCTTCCGAGGCAGCAAATCCCCCCGTTCCCTGTCCCGTGGGGAGGTGCCCACCAGCTCCTCAGCTGGGCCAGTCAGTGTCAGATTTGGGGAGAATCGAGCCAAAAAGGGCTTCTGGCTCTGCCAGGAGTGATGGGACCACAGGTACCAGGGGGGAGATGCTCAGCACCTCCCTTGTTTTGGAAGCACTTCCCATTTAAACCCAAAGATGAAATTACCAGAATGGATCCGACTTCTGGGCTTGTTCTGGTTTTGTAAATGTAATTTACAGATCCCAAAGAACTGAATCAGGTGTTCATTGTTACTGAACCAAGAATCCTGGCTTAAAAAAATCCCACAGATGTTTTTCAGTGTAGCTTTCATCTGGGGTTTGGGAGGAAAAGATCCTTTTGGTTTTTTTCCCTTTGCTCTTCACTGTGACCTTTCTGAAACACTCCTGAGGGAAGTGAGGCTTCCCCAGTGTCCGTGCCTGGCTTTCTGCTGGCAGTCCCTGTCCAGCTCCCAGCCACGAAACACAGCAGCTCCAGAAGGTAACTACAGCCCTAACCCACAAGGGCCTTTTAGTTTTCAATTAAAGGAGCAGCCTTCAATTAGATCAAACCCATTCACATGAAAAGAAAAGTCTGGCTTGCAGTATTTGGGAGGCCAGAATTAGCCTCGCTCTGAGTTGCTCTTCATCCCGTGGAAATTTAGTCACCTTTACTAATTGGTTTTCCTTTAAATAATTAAGCTGAGCTGCCCAAGCAGGCTGCCACCTACTAGGATGTCTGTTTTAAGGGCACACACACACAAATGGAGCCTTTTAATAAGAGCAGCAAAATGTTCATTTTTCCCCCCCAAAAACCCCAGCCTGGGGTGGGTCACAGTTGGGCCCCCCTGTTGTGTTGCTGACTTGCAGCAGCAGCAGCTGAGCTGATCCCAGGTGCACAAAAAAGGGCTTTTTGTTTTTCCAAAGCTCGGAAGTGTTGAGTAGGAAGCAGCACGTGATGGGGCAGAGGTACCTGAGGAGCACAGGCAAGAAAATTCCAAACCCATTAGAGCTGCTGGCAGGAGGTTCCGCCGTGCCAGAACCTGTTTGTGATTAATCCTGCAGACTTGGGGAGCTGCTGGCCCAGCACAGCCCTGCACCTTTTAGGGCATTCCTACTGCTCCCAACCCAGGTGCTGGATTTCCACAAGAAGTCCTTTCCTGGCAGGAGAATAACCAAGGAGATATTAAATGGAAATCCCTCCATTTCTTCAAGATATTTCCTGAGAGCCTGGCAGAAATGCTTTGATGGGTTAGAAGCACAAAGCTGCTCTGTCTTTGGTACCTCCTGTGTGTGAGGGCTGGGTTTGGTTATTCCCTCAGCAATCTGCTGCTCTCCAGGCAGTGAACACACAAACAAGGGCTGGACATTGTTTTTCCCTCCTCTGCTGTCGACTTCCTCTGCAGTGTTACCCCTCCACTTCCCTCTGGGCTCGTTTCCCTGCCGTGAGATGAGGTTTTTCATGCAAACCTGCTCTGGCCACCCAGCCCAGCTGGAGCAGAGGCACTGCCCGGCCTCGGGGCTTGTGGCACAGAGTCCCAGGGGCCCAGTGTGTGTCCATGGCCAGAACACCCAGCCAGCCTCACCCAGAGCATGTCCCCCATGGGCTCTGTGGCTGTCCCAGCTTTCATGCAGTTCATCAGGTGGGTTATCAAAGCCTCAGAAAGGGATTAACTCCAGCCTGGTTTCCTCCTCCCAGACTGGCAGATAAGGCTGTGAAGGAGTACGCCACGTACCGCTCGGGCCTGCTCTTCTGGGCACTCGTAGATCTCATTTACAACATGTTCAAGGTAAGGAGAGCACTGGGGTTCCTCTGCAGCAGCTCCAGGTCAGCTCTAGCAGCTCTCTCACCCGAGCAATTACACGAGTTTGAAATAGAAATTAAAATTTAAAGCCCCTTTCTCCAAGATCCTTGGAAACAAATCTTCACAGAATCCCAGGATGGTTTGGGTGGGAAGGGAACTTAAAGCCCATCCCATTCCACCCCTGCCGTGGGCAGGGACACCTTCCACTGTCCCAGGCTGCTCCAAGCCCTGTCCAGCCTGGCCTTGGGCACTGCCAGGGATCCAGGGGCAGCCACAGCTGCTCTGGGCACTCTGTGCCAGGGCTCATCACCCCCACAGGGAAGGATTTTTTCCTTCTTTTTTCTTCTGTACCTTGTAAAAGCAGAGAGGCCACAGGAGGCTGCCTGTGCTCATTGTACCCCTTGCAGTTCAGTGTCTGAAGAATTGAGAGACTTTCCCAGTTGGCAGCACCCCTGTATTGTGTATTTGCTTATTTCTCCTGTTCACTGTTCGTGGAAGGAAGCACATTCCACTTCCATTCCAGGCCAGGGAAGTGGCTGGGGGAGGAAGGAGGTAGGGGCAGAAAGAAACCTGCATCTTCCAAAGAGGGCTCAGCACTCGGGGTGAGAAAATGCCTGGGACCTTGTTTGATTCTGTAACAAAAGGTGCTGAAGTTGCAGCTGGGGAATTTCTTTCTCTGTTGGTCGTTTGCAAGAGGCAGGGATGGAAACCCCGGAGCAATGGGAGGGGGCACCACGGTTTGCAGCCACTCTTTTTTTTTATTAAATAATTTTTTTTTTGGCCTGATTTGATGTCCTTGTCCCCTGCCAGAAGGTGCCTACCAGTAACACAGAGGGAGGCTGGTCCTTCTCTCTGGCTGAGTTCATCCGACACAACGACATGCCGATACACGAGGCTGCAGACAAGGCCCTGAAAACCTTCCAGGAGGAATTCATGCCAGTGGAAACGTTTTCCGAGTTTCTGGATGTGGCTGGTGAGTGTTTGCTTGCCCTTTTATAGGCTGCCTTGTGCAGCTCGTGGCTGGAGAGAGCAGCATTCCTGCCACTGCTGCAGCTGCTGGGGATGGGGCAGGGAGAGCAGGGACAGCAGTGCCCAGCACGGCCTGGACTGTCCCAAACCAGCTGGGACACACCTGAGCAGCCCCAGGCAGGAAAACCTCTCCCAGTGGATCCTGCAGGTCCCCCCTGCTCTGTTCAATGCCTGTAGCACAGCTGGGAGGTGTTGGGGCTGTGAACAGATGTGACCATGCACCCGAGGCAGCAGCTGGGTGCAGCCAGAGTTGTTCCCCAAGGATTTTGGTGCCTCCAGGAGTCAGGAGATGCTGAAAACCTGCAGGGAAGCTGCTCTTTCTTCCCTCGAGGTCTGTGCCCCAGACCAGTCTCTCACAGGGAGCAGAGCTGGATCCCTGGAGCTGCACAAGAGCACTTCCACGTGGCTTTAATGTCCACGTTTCAGTCCCTCCTGGTGCATCCAGTGGGGTTCACCCTCCTCGTGTGCAGCCTTGAAATAACCCTGCAGCTGTCAGGAGCTCACACGTGGCCCAGCACCAGTCCCTTGTGGGGGCAGGACAATCAGCCTGGTGGGGCTGACTCTTCCCTCTTGTCTTGTGTTCAAAGGACTCTTGTCAGAAATCAACGATCCCGACAGCTTCCTCAAGGACCTCCTGAACTCCATCCCCTGAGCCGCCAGCACGGAGAAGCTTTGGGCAGAGACTCCATCGCTTGCCTTCCACCCCTCTGTGTCCCTCCTCGTGCAGTCTGTCCCTTCCCCGAGGAGTGCTGCAGTTTTTTTGTTGGAATATTTTTTTTGTTTTGTTTTCGGTTTTTGCTTCTTTTTTTTTTTTTTATTTTATTTTCTACAATTTTTCTTCATGGAGTGATTTGGAATTTAGATTTGTTTTATCCTGTGTTTCAGCGCTTCTATCTGTAAAGCCTTGTGCATTCAAGCTGTTTGAAAGAACTTGTACAGAGAGGAATCCAAACCAGTAAATCTTAATGCTTTAGTGTGCACCTCTTTGAAGTTAAATAAACTGAACAAATGGGTAAGCTGGGTTTGACTGGTGCTTGAACCAGGCCCGAATGCCAAGGTGTTCCTCACATTTCCTTCCAGAGCTGCTGCTCTGTCCAGCCCTGGGCCTGGCCAGGGAGCCCCAGGAGCAGAAGGCTCCCAGAGGGAGCAGCCGGGCGCTCCCTGCTGCAGGTTCTGTGCGGGGCAGGAGCCTCAGGGCTTCTGCTCTGCAAGGACATTTCTCCCCCTTCCCTTCCCTCTGGGTGCAGGCAGCAGCTCCATGTCCCCTCCTGTGGGGTGTCCAGGGCCTGTCCTGGCTCCATGTCCCCTGTCCAGGGCCTGCCCTGGCTCTGTGTCCCCTGTCCATGGAGTGTCCAGGGCCTGTCCTGGCTCTGTGTCCCCTGTCCATGGGGTGTCCAGGGCCTGTCCTGGCTCTGTGTCCCCTGTCCATGGAGTGTCCAGGGCCTGTCCTGGCTCCCTCTCCCAGGCTGGACCCAAAGCTTGCAGTGCCTCCGATGGATGGCCCCTCTCGGGGGGCTGCTCCCATCCCTGTCCCCTCCCTGGGGACACTCCCAGCTCCAGGCAGAGCCTGTCCCCGAGCCCTGCACGGCCCTGCTGTCCCCCTGCTGCCCTGCGTGCCCTGCCCTGTGCCCAGCACTGCCAGGGAGGGCCCTGCCCTGCGCCTGTGCCTGCTGGAAACTCGCCTGGCACAGCTCTGCTCTGCTCTGCTGGAACCAGCTGACAACCTGGTGAGGCTGGGATCTAATAAAGCTTTCCCTGGCTTCCTCGTCTCTGTTTGAACTTGAATTTCCTAACACCCATCCCAGAAATAATAATGGTAATAATTATTTCAGAGGCTGAATAACTCCCCAGCCCATTTGGTGCCTGTTGTTAGTGTTGGCCACGCGCTGGGATCTGGCAATTAGCAGAGGGGTGAAGGTGCAGTGTTTTTGTTCTCACCTCCGTGGGGGCTGATGTCACTCCTGGCAGCTGGAATCGCTGCTGAGGAGGGGAACTGGGCAGGAAATGCCCCGGGGAGTTTGGGTTGGTGTCCCACGAGGGACTCGGGGCCGTGGGTGGGTTGGTGGCTCTGTCTGGCCCCGTGAAGCACAGGAGGGGCTGGTGTGGGGTTGGCTCCGCGGAGCAGCGACCCCGCACCTCTGCTGCCCTGGAACCACATCAAAGGGCAAACCCAGCTCACGGAAAGCCCTGCAGGGGCAGAGCCCACAGCCCCCTCTGCACAGAGCTGCTGGGCCGCTCCCAGCACGGGGGCCGGAGTCACCCACGGCCCCGCTGTGCCACGGGCTGGGCAGTGCCAAACCCCTCCGGAGCTGCCCAGTCCTGAGAGCAGCAGGGACAGCTCACAGGGAACCTGGGCTTTGTGGCTGCTTCTAAAGGTTCTCAGCACGGGGCAGGACTGAGCCCCCACCACGTTTTGCTTTGCCGTTTGTGTGAGGGCAGTGGGGAAGCTCCCCGCGCGAGGTTTGGGAGCTGGCGGGAGCACCAGGCTGCCTCCCTTCCCCTCTCCGTGTCCTTCCTGGCAAAACCAGATCTGTTCCCCTGCAGCCACAGCCTCGGGGTGCCCTCAGTGCCTCTCCCCAGCTTTGCCTGCCTGGCCAAGGACGGACGTTACCCTTGGCAGGACCTTCTGCAGCTTTCCCAGCCAGGGAGCTCCAGCACAGCTCAGGATGGAAACCCTGCTTTGCTCCACTTGTGCCGGCACAGATCTTCTGCAAACCAGATTCAGCTGCTGCAGGAGCTGGTGAAGTTTCTAGCAGGCAAAACACTGGGTTTCTACCCCTTCAGCTGGGTCAGCAGGTCCTGAGTTCCCAGGAGCAGAACGTGGTCACTTTGTTCAACATTAATGACTGAGGAGAGGGCATCTTAGAGGGAGGTTTTAAGCTGTTCTTACAAACACCCTCGCAATGAGCTCCCAGAGCTGCCCTGGGTGGCCTTGCAAAGGCCCAGAGGTGTATTTTGGAAAAGGAAGCTGGTGCCTGGGGTGCCTCCCTGCCCAGGGCACAGCAGGGCTGGGATTTATGGACAAGGCAGAGCTGAAAAGGGGGGAACATTCTGATGGTGCTCGTGGAGCAGATTGGCCTGGGAGGGACTGAAGGTGACAACAACAACCCCAGAAGACACAGAGAGGGACAAGAACAAAGAAAAGTGTTCTGGAAAGTTTCAGCTGGTCCAGCCACACAGAGAGGCTGCGGCGTTCTCAGTGGTGCACAAAGGCAAAGAGCTCCAGGGTGCAAAACCCCCTGGGCTGGGGCTGGGAAGTCAGCAGAGACTTTGGGCAGTTTGTTACTTCAATTAGGAATGAGAACACTGAGGGAAAATGCCTCAAAATGGATGAAATTACTCAAAGTGATGAACTGCACCATGAGCTGAACAACAGAGAGTCATCCCCCTCTCCAAAAAAAAATTTAATTTATTTACCAAAGACATTCTTTGGGGGAAAAGTCCCTTGTGATGCAGGAGAGCCTGGATGAGCTGTGGGATTGCTTTGAACCTGACCGTGGGCAGGAGCTCCCCAAGTCTCTGACATCCCAGTGCTGGGTCGGGCTCCAGGATTTAACTGATGTGGGAATGACACCCCGGGGACAGCAGGGACCTGCTGGGCTCCCCCCCTGCTGCAGGTGACACAGAGACCCGACCTTCCCCTGGGATTCCTGATGGTTTCTTGTCCTGCTGCCTCCTCCCTGGGCAATTCCCAAGGCCAGCAGTGCCCTCTGGAAGCGCTGCACAGCTGAGTGCCCTCCCCGCCAGGATGGGAACCTTCCCCGCTCCTCTCTGCCCCTTCCCGACTTCCCACCAGCCCCAGCCAAGCTCTCCCGTGTTTTGTCTCTCTCTGCACTGGCCTGGAAGTGTTTTCAAAGCAGCAGCGGGCTGGAGCTGCTGAGCACAAACACGCAGCGAGCTGCGATGTTCCAGGGCCACACAAGATTCCCTGGACTTTTTCCAATGGAGGAAAAGTGATTTTTCTCCCTGGACACGTGGCTTTAGCACCTGTCAGGACACGTGGATCCTTCAGCAAGAGCGTGGTGGAGCCTCAAGGGACGTGGCAGGGACACCTTGGGGTTGCAGTCCCCCAGGCCTGGCTGGAATCCCACATTTTCCTGCAGGAATGACCCTCCGGCCCCTGGGTGCACACAGCCAAGCCAGAATCCTGCAGGATTCCCTCCGCGCCTCTGTCCCAGCTCAGGACTTGCTCCTGAGCAGCCCATATCCCAGGGAGCTCGAGGATCAAACGTTCTCCAGGCAGGAGAGTGACAGAGACGAGCACGGAAACATCAAGCCCAGGCTCCCAAATGAGCTCCCGAGTGTGACCAGGCAGGTTTGGAGCTGCTCTGGGTGATGCCTTAAGTTTTAACTTCTATATTTTCAAATCCTGTACTGCCCAGTGTGTAACTCTGAAGTTTCTTGTGGCCTGTGAGCTGCTGTTCTCTCATGCTGGTCAGACACAACAAACCTCTCTGGGTTTGCTCTCCAAGGACACCCAGATTGTCCCAGGCCCAAAATGTGCAAACCAACATCTTTAGAAGGGGGAGTAAGCTTGGGGAAATGACATCATTAACTGAAGTTTTAATTGGAGAATTAACCCTGATATGCAAATGAACCAAACCTATAAAAGTGTGAAGAACCCGTGACCCAGGGTCCACCTTGGGTGTCCCTCTGGCCTGCCCAGGGTGTGCCTTTGAAGGGCCTTCAAATAAATCCCTCCCTTTGTTCCCTCATTCCTGTCCAGTCTCTGCTTTTTAGGTGGCCACTTTCGGCATCATGGGGAGAGGCCACCCTGCAGCCCAAGGAGGCTCCCAAAACATCCCAGGGACCTCCCGTGGTCCAGGTGGCTTTTTCAGGAGCCGCCCTCTGGTCACGTTTCTGTTCCCTGCCCGACCCGATAGGAAATCGGGGATGGGCCCTGACTCGTTCTCTGCACGGCCACGCTCCCGATCCAGGTGGGGATGATTCACAGCTCGCGTGTGAGGGATCAAGGATAGAGGGGAAAACACACTGGGAGCTCGCCAGGAGGGCTGGAAAAGGGGGCTGGGTGGATTAAAGACAAAAACACTTCAGGGATGTCCCCCCCCACCGCACACCGAGTTGCTGGGAAGAGCCAGAGGCAGCCACCTGAGCCTCCAGGAGTTACTCCCTTGTTTCCAAGAGGGAAAAAAATTAATGATTAAACCCCTGTTTGCAGATTTTTTTGCAGGATTGATCCCATCTGTTCCCATCGACAGCTGGGGAGGAACCAGCTCCAGCCCCTTTATCCCAACCCTGGAGATCAGCAGGGATCCCACTCCCCTCCCAAAGTGAAGGTGTCAGTGGGAGAAGATGCTTTTGGGTAAAATTACCAATGAAATGGCACAAAGGACATGTGGAGGGGAAGTCCCTGTGCTGTGCTTTAACCCCAGGCAGGTTGGGGGTCTTCAGGCCCCCAGAAGGCACCATCCTGCTGGCATGGGGCAGTTTTAGGGTGTGTCAGGAGCTCTGGATGTGCCTCTGGAAAGATTTCATTTTCCTGGTGCTTGTTAAGCCCTTCCTGAGCGGGATCCTCCCGTGCTCGGTGCTGTTGCTGCAGGTTCCAGGTTTGGGGTGGGAATTACAACCTCCCTCCTGTCCCACAGGGATTTTCTCCCTCATCCTGCCGTTGCCACAGAACCCGGGAGGGATCAGACACCTTCCTGGCTCCCTGATCCGCACTCCTGGATGCTGCAGAGCTCCCCTGCCCCTTCCCTTCCCCCCGGGAGCATCGGGAACCTCACAGTGGATTTCCCACTCCAAAAAATCAGGGTTTTTCTTCTGGAGAGGTCCCCACCCTGGCACTCCTCAGCCTGACTCAGCCTGGTCCCTTCCCTTGGGAAACACAAACCCTCTGTGGGTGAATCACGGCCGGAGCTGTGGGAGAACCCAACCAAAGCTGGTGCAACCTCCAGGTCCTCAGTGATCCACAAATGTCCCTGGAGCTGCAGGAGAAACGGGAATGATCGGAGAGCCCAGCTCTGCTCTTGAGGCTGCTGCCACGAACCCCAGCCCGCCCCACTGGGGGAATGTTTTGGGGTTTTTTTGCCACTGGAGAGGCAGGATCACACCTGCCCTGCAGCCCTTCTCCAGTGGGGGAGGTGTGATATAGAAAAGGGCAAATATTGAGCAGAAATTGGAAAAATTCGGGTGTTTGTGGTTTAAGTTCAGCTTTGACACATGGAGAGAGGCTGAGCTTTAAAAAACCAGGATTATCATGAACACCACATTCAGTCTTGGCTGCTCTTGCCAGGGATGTTGGGTCTGACACCTTTCCCACCTTTCCCACCTTTCCCTGCCGCGGGGACTGGGCAGGGGCTGGAGAAGGGATAAAGGAGATGTTTTAGTTTGGGGAAGGAGGCGGAGGGCAGGGCAGCCAGGGACACCCTGGGCTGTTGGGCTCGAGTGCCTCAGATGGAGATCTCTGCCCTAACGATGATAACCAATAATTACTGTCATTAATCATAATCTCGCTTGCTCTTTCCCAAGTGTTGTGCCAGCAGGACCTCAGTCACCCTCAGCACGTGCCCTGGGGACAGCCGAGATGGGAGATTGGGATGGGAAAGGGCTCGGGATGCTCCTGTGGGGACTGAAATCCTCGGGGGCTCGGGCACAACTGACAGCCCTGGGCAGCCGGGACAGCCCCCAGCGACTCCCGTGTTCAGCCCCGGGGGTGTTTGCGGTGTCGTCTCTGGTGTCCCACGCTGGAGGTGGCCACCCCACCCCGGAATCCGTGTTTGGGACACCCCCGGGCCCTTCTCGGGGGTTTCATCCCTGCAGCTTCTCCCAGGCCGCTGCTTTTAATCTCATTTAACGAGCAAACAGGGCAGCGCTGTGACCCCGGCTGCGCCCTTTAATTACTCCTGAGGCTTGGCGGCAACAAGCTGCGTCCCGAAGGGTGGCAGCCGGCTCCGAGGGCGCGTCTCCGGGGAGCCGGGTCCTTCCCGTCGCTCTTCCCTGCAGCCAGATTTTGCTGCTCTCGGCAGTTTTCTGTAACCCAGCGGCGTTCCCCGGCCCAGGGCTGGAGCCGCGGGGGCTCCACCCTCCCTCGGGAGCAGCCCAGCAAGTCGGGAAAACCGGGAGGGAGTCGCTCCAAAGCTTCGGCTCCCTGACTCCCTGCGCTGACCCCGCGGGTTCGTGCAGCCGCCGCCGGCATCCCCCGGGCTCCGGGATGGGAACATCTCCAGGTGTGATGTCCCCTCTCAGGGCAGGTCCCTGCTGAGTGCCCCGGCTGTGATGTCCCCTCTCAGGGCACATCCCGGTGTCCCTGCTGAGTGCCCCGGCTGTGATGTCCCCTCTCAGGGCAGGTCCCGATGTCCCTGCTGAGTGCCCCAGGTGTGATGTCCCCTCTCAGGGCACACCCCGGTGTCCCTGCTGCTGGAGCAGAGGGGAGGGGGGAGATGCCGGCGCAGTGCTCGGGCTGCTCGAGGGAAGCCCAGCCCCACATTCCCGATCCAGGTCTGGTGCTCCCACCACAGCTCCCACCAGGGAAGGTTTCCTTCACTGTGTCCTGCAAAACCTGTCAGGCTAAAAACCCACAGTGCGAGCAAGGAAAAGAACCAGCTAATGGCTTCTGGAGGAGAGATTCAGACAGGGAGCTAAAAATAAAGCCCGATTCAATTTAACCCTCCTCAGGGCCCGGAGCTTTGGGTGCTGCTCAACCCAGCAAAGTTCGGGGCAACAACGAGAAAGAAATTATTTATTCTGTTAGTTTAGAAGTCATCCTGCATTTAAATTAATCAGGCCAGGGTCTGCCTGCTGCCTTCAGAATGAAAAGCTTGACCATTCTGGGATTGAACCGGAGCACGTGGACACGCCCGGATGCCCTCGCAGCATCCCGCGATCATCCCGGAGGAGCTGCCGGAGCAATCCCCGCCCGCGGAGCACACCTGGGCAGCCTGTCCGGGCCCATCGCTGCATATTTACCGCTCTACTCAACGCAGACGCGGATGTTTGGTTCCTAAGGAAGCAGAGAGCGCTGCCGCCGTCTCCACGGAAACACCGGCGTGTCCCGGCCGCGGATGCTCCGCTCAGCATCTTCATCTCCGCCCGAGCTCAGCCGCCCTTCGGGGCCGAAGGTTTTGTTTGCAAAATATTGACACCTCTCCATGGAGGAGATCAGCCCCAGCCGGGGGTGGGGATATGAATCCAGTCCTTTCCTTGCATCCCAAATTCTCCGCTGCTGGGCTCGTGCAGCTCTTCGGCTGTGCAGGAGCGTCCTCTCTCTTTGTGGCTGCATCTGATTCGCGCTGCTGGCCCCCATAAGCCCCCACATGTGGGCAAAGGAGGTTTTTGTGACTGCGGGAATAAACCTGCGGAGGCTCCTCTCTCCCACGAGCTGATAGGACAGGGAGGGGACAAAGCGGGGGACAAACTGGGGGACAAGGCACCAAGGTTTTGGGGGGAGAAACCTCCTTTAAAGGCAGTGAAGGCGCGGGGAGGAGAAGCTGCTGCTCTGTCGCTGCCGGTGTCTCTCCTCCCTCCCCCGCCCTGGCAGCAGCCGCCGCACAAACACCTTCTGTTCCCGCAGCCTGCCCGGGTGACAATTCCCGGCACGACCCAAAGGCTGCCCCTGACGGGCTGGGAAGCACCCGGTGACTGAGCCGGGCAGTGACGGCGGGGGTGGGCACGGCCCCGGTGCCTCGGTGACACCGCGGGGGTTTCGCTGGGGCTGAGTCACCCGCGGAGCCACCGGGGCCGTCCCCAAGTCCTGCCCATCCTCCCACGTGCCCGTGGAGGGCCCGGGCGGGCAGGGCCCTTCCTGCCCCCGTTTCCCAAGAAAAAAACCCCGGTGCTGGTGCAGAAGAGGCGCTGGTGGGGCGGGAAAGGCTTTGCTGGCCAAAAACGCAGCCGGGGTGAGGCTGATGCCACCCCCCTGCTGATGCTCGCGCACCATCACAGGGGGCTGGGGTAAAAACCAACCATTTTGGGGGTGGAACTGTCAAAGATTCTGCTGCTTTCAGCAGCCTGGTCACACTCAGGGAAGTGTGAGAGGGTGAGAGGCCAGGGGGGCGAGACCAACCCCGTGGTGATGCCCTTCAGCCCAGGGAGCAGCACCCACGGCACAGGACGGGAGCCCTGGGGATGGGTTTGGGTCGGTTTGCCTGGAAAATGGTCACTGTGCCGAGGAAAGAAGAACTTCCCATCAGAGCCTCAAGGGATACAACCGGCCCCAGGAAAATTAATACTAAAAATCCGAGCAGCTCTAGAGATCAGCCCTGAAAACCGTCACCGAGGTTTGGGAGAGCAGGATGCTGCCCAAGCGAAGGGAAAATGGGTGTAAAATCAAATCCAAGGGCCTAGATTCCCCAATCCCTGCTCCAGCCCGAGTTTGGGTGAAGCAGCTGGGAGCAAAACCAGCCCCAGAGCCTTGTTATCATCGTCGGCATCGCCGGGTGCTCACTGAGTCCCTGCGCTCAGAAATAGCCCCATTTCCCAGCCCTTCTCCTGCCCGTCCGAAGAGGAAAGGGCTCATCAGCGCTCCATTATTTATATCTGCAATCGGCAGGCGGGGGGAGCTTCCCTCGGCAGGAATCGCAGGAATTCCCGGCAGGAATTCCCGGCAGGAATGTCCCCGGCCTGGCACGGGGCTGGTGGCAGCGCTCAGGCCAGGGCTGCCACAGCTGGGGATTCCCATCTCTCCCAGCCCAGTATTAATTAATTACTGCCATTAATTTGGGGGGATTCCCTTCCAGGGGCCGGGATGGAGCCGCCGAGGGATCCTGGAGGTGACCGCGGCCATCCCAGGGAGGGGCTGGAGCTCATTAGGGAAAGGACTCATTTGATTTAATGACCTTGGGATGAGGCGCTGGTGGATCCAGGGCGCTGCAAGATCCCGGGGCAGGTACCAAACCCTTCATTGTCTGGTTTATCGGGCGTTTTCCTGCTTCCCTAAGGGAGAAAGTAAAACTCGGCTGGATTTTCCCACCTGCTGACCACGGGGTTCTGGGATCACCCTCCCAGCACCACCAGTGAGGGTGCCAGGTGCCCAAAACCGGGGAAATCCATGAAATCCATGAAATCCATAAAATCCCAGCAAGGTTTGGGTTGGAAGGGACCTTGAAGCTCATCCCACCCCACCCCCTGCTGTGGGACACCTTCCACTGTGCCAGGCTGCTCCAAGCCTTGGAATTACCCAGCTCTGGGACAAACCCACTCCTGGCCGGCTGCTGCCCCCAGGAAGGCCCTCAGGATGGGCAGTTTTAGTGAATTCCTGCATTTTCCGAGCGTTTCTGTGGTTCTGCGGGGTGGCACAAGCCACGAGAACATTTCCTGGGGAGCTGCAAGGAGGTTTTTGGTGGGGATCTGGCTCCGTTTGCTGACAGCCACCAGCAGCAGCCACAGCCCTGCCCCGCAGCCGAGCACCGAGGGGTTCTGCAGCCCCAGCCCCAAACACCAAGCGAGCCGAGGAGGTTCTGTGCTGGGGAGAGACAATCTCCCAGTTTCCTTGAGTCACCCTCTAATGAAGCACCTCCACCCAGCACATTTCTTTTATTTTTTTTCCAGGAGGCGCTGGAAAAACACAGGTTTGTAACCCATGAGCAGAGCCCTTTGAAGAGCCCTGGTTTCGGTGCTGAGCGTGGCTGGAGGTGCTGGTGGAGTTTCAGCGAGTGGGGTTAAATATAAATATAAATGTAAATGTAAATATATAAACATACATATACATACAATGATACAAATACATATAAATAAAGATAGATATAGATGATATAGATATAGATATAGATATAGATATATAGATATATAGATATAGATATAGATATAGATATAGATATAGATATAGATATAGATATAGATATAGATATAGATGTAAATGTAAATACAAATATTGCCTGGCAAGCCCCATGGTTTTATTTCAGAAATGATATTTGAGTAAACAGTGTTCCTGCAGCTTCACACCAGCCTGACTGAGGGTTTTCCATGTGTTTCCCTTGCATCATTCCATGCCCAGCAGAGCAATGCAGTGATCACATTATTTATCATTCAATTAAACAATATCCTTTGATTGCCCAGTGGCCCAGAAGTCCAGGAGCAGCAGTTGGGAAACACTTATTTAATAACTTAATTATTATAATATCAGCATTGTTTAGCACTTAGGCAGGGCTCTGCTTTGGGATAACAAAATCCAAGGTTTATAATTTAGTCTGATCTGACCTAATTGTGCAACCATGGGATCATGGAGTGTGGAGGGATTGCAATGGCCCTTAAAGATCATCCGGTCCCAACCCTGCCATGGACAGGGACAATTCCCACTGTCCCAGGGTGCTCGAGGCCTTATCCAGCCTGGCTCTGGACGCTGCCAGGGATGGGCCACCCACAGCTTCCCTGGGCACCCTGTGCCAGGGCCTCCCCACCCTCACAGGGAACAATTTCTGCCCATTATCCAACCAAAACTTCCCCTCCTTCAATTTGTACCCATTTCCCCTTGTCCTGCCACTGCAGTTCCTGATGCAGAGTCCTCCTCTGGCTTCCCTGCAGCCCCTTCAGCCCCTGGAAGGTGCCGTGATGTCCCCACAGCCCCTTCTCTTCTCCAGGCGGAACATTCCCAGCTCTCCCAGCCGGGCTCTACAGGGGATTAGCAGGGGTTTAATAATCCTGCGGTGTCCCCGGGAGCCGGCAGCAGGGATGCAAGGCCGGGGCCTGGATCTCATTTCCCGTCCGTTTGCCCGGTAAGGCGGGGCCTTCCTGCGGGCTCTGGAGCGCCTTTGGGCCCCGGGGCCCCCAAAAATCCCCGCGCCCCCCCCCCCCGAACCCCGCGCTGGGGACACGTGGAGGGACCGGCCGCTCCTGCGGCGCCGCGGGGCGGGGCCATGCAAATGAGCCGCATTGTTATGGAAATGAGGGGCGCGGCCATGCAAACACCGCACGGGAGCCCGGCAGTGGAAGGCGTGGCTATGGAAATGAGGGGCCGGATATGGAAATAGAGGGCGTGGTTATGGAAATGAGGCGATGTATATGGAAATAGGGGCGGGGTTTGGCGCGTGGGCGGTGCCGCGGCCCC
>VWZW01004302.1:54420-88841 GCA_013397115.1 Edolisoma coerulescens | reverse complement strand
GCTGGGCCCCGGCGGCGGCGGCCCCGCGGCGGCCGGGGGGGGCCCGCCGGTGACGGCGGCGCTGCGGAACGACCTGGGCTCCAACATCCACCTGCTCAAGGGGCTGAACGTGCGGTTCCGCTGCTTCCTGGCCAAGGTGCACGAGCTGGAGCGGCGGAACCGGCTGCTGGAGAAGCAGCTGGCGGCCCAGCAGAGCGAGCGCGACCGCCGGCTGCGCTACAAGACCTTCTCCCGGGACCAGGCGGTGCAGACGGACGGCGGGACCCCGCCGCTGGTGCCGCCGCCGGGCCCCGGGCACGGGGCGCTGCCGTCGCCGCCGCACTACGGGCGCCTGCCCGGCACCATCTGGAGCTACACCCAGGTGCGGCGCACCGGCGGCGGCGGCCTGGAGACGGTGCAGGGCCCCGGCGTGTCCTGGGTGCACCCGGACGGCGTCGGGGTGCAGATCGACACCATCACCCCCGAGATCCGCGCCCTCTACAACGTGCTGGCCAAAGTCAAGCGGGAGCGCGACGAGTACAAGAGGAAGTGAGTGATGGGGGATGCGGGCGGTCCGCGCTGCACTGCGGGGAAACGGGGCCAGCCCTCCCCGGGAGCGCTCGGGGACAGCGCTGGGGACGCGGGCACCGGGCTCCCCCTCCCCGGGGGTCGCTGCGGGCGGGGGATGCGCCCCGGGGTTCGTGGGGGCTTTTCCTCGGGGTGGGGGTTGAACCTCACCTCGGTACCCAGAAAACTGTGGGATCCATCCCTGGGGGGATGCAGAGCCTGGATCTTGCAAGGAGCATTGTCAGCTTAACTTTAAAAAAAATTACATATATATATGTGTATATATATATATGTAATTTTTTTTAGAAGGGAAATAATCCGTTATTAATATAGCATTGCATAGTTACTCCTAAATTTAGCTCGCCTTCATTTTTTTGGTCTGATTACTCCAGTAGTCGGTTCTGTGTGCCAGCTCCCCGAAATTAGCTCAGTGCTGCAATATTTGGGTTGCAAACGCTGCAGGGCAGGGTTTGCACTCCGAGATGTTCCTCGGAATTAGCCAAAACAAAAGCCTTTGTAAGCCCTGCTGGTCTGGAGGTCTCCCCTGGCCTGTGGCAAGCCCTGGGGTTGGAATGGTGATGGATAGCGTTCCCTTGGATTGCTGGGTTTAGCTGTGGCAGAGATGGAGGCCAGAGAGGGAAAAAAAAATGCAGTTGGGCTTCTGCAGGGAGATTCCTGCATTGTCTGAGGAGCTGCTGTCCTTCGGGGCTGGCGTGGGCTCTCCTGGCTGGAGTTTGGGCATATTTAGCCTTAAAATGCATTTCCTGCTCTCCCAGCCGGGGTTTTTCCCTGCAGAGCCCACTGAATCCCTTCTCGTTTTCCGCATTTCCCGGCTCTGTGGCCTGTGGAGCGTGGCTGGATCCCTTCTGCCCAGGTTAGCAGACTGCAGTGAGCTCTTTGCACGCCTCAGGTCAGCAGCAGCTTTTGTAACAACCTCCCCTGGTGAAATCACCCGGCCCAGAGGCATTTTCTAGGCAGGTTTGGCTGCTCCAGTAGGAATCTGTGGCCTGTTCCTTGGCCAGGGCTCCGTCTGCTTCCAGTGCATCTCCTTGGAGCTCGTGTGCCTCGGTTGCTCTCTCCCTCATGGCTGGAGCCACTGGTGTGGGTGGAAAAACGGAGTTGGTCTCTGTTTTCCAGCCTGGAGTGGTGGCTGCCATGGTGGCACGGGGTGGTTTTTGTTTCTGTGGCCGGTCCCAAGGAATGGGAGGAGCAGGGAGCAGAGGAAGTGGTGCTGGATGGTGCCCTGGTGAAGGGGGATCCCTGTGGGGTGTGGGTTGTGTCACCAAAACTCGGGGCTGCTTCTCCTTTTCCATGGATACGTGATTTATTTCTGCTTCTGGGGGAAGAGGAGACTTGTGGGCCTTCAGGTTCAGCCTTTCTGCTGATACAAAGTTGATTTTTCTGCTTTTACTCATTTGAGTAAAGCACATTCCCCCCCCCAGTCTGTGTTCTTGCACACTTAGGGGTTGCATAAACCAGATAAATTCAGTAGAACCTCAGATCTTATTCTTGCCCTTGGAAGAGGTTTTCCTTCTGAAAATAAATGTGATTAACACATATCAACACGTCCCACGTTGGCGATGTTGTATCTGCAGTGTGGGTTTTAGGGATGCTCATTACTACGGAGTTGGAATTGGTCGCTGTTCTCTGACCTTCAGTCCCACATGGACAGCACACACTCGTTTTTGGGGGATTGGCTTTTTCCTCTGGGGCCTTGGGCTGCCCTGGGCCAGCTTAGGGAGCGACGTGGTGCTGTGTGAATTTACTGCTGGCAGTCAGATGGAGCAGCTGGGTTTCACGCTGTGAGCTCTGGGTGTTGCAGCGTTTGGCAGCCACCCTGCAGGGCTTGGGATGGAGTTTGTTCGTGCAGGGCTGGGGTTCCCTGTCCTGGCACCTCTCCGTGTCTGTGCCTGCACTAAATGCACTCTTCGGGGTTCCCTTATCTTGCTGTGATCCCTTTGATGCTCCCGGTTTTTTTAGGGAGCTGAGCTCCAGGTGCAACAGGAGCCTTGTGCCCGGCTCCTGATGGGGTTGTCGGGGCTCGTGGAAAGTCGGGCACGAGCTCAAGCTCCCAGCCCAGGTGTGTGACCAGGGAAAGAACCTTTTATTGCTCGGTCTGAGAGCCAGCAGAACCCGCAGCCCTTGTGGAGCAGCCAGGCCTTGGAACCCCACCGAGGAGCCACCAGCCCATGGCCAAGCATCCTTAAGCAGAGAGTGATAATTCCATTTATTTCCTGGGGCAAGGGAGGCTTTCCCCCCTCTCCTGTGTGACCACTTGGTTAAGGAGGTTGTGGCTACCAAATGTTTCAGGTTTGAAGTATTTGGCTACAAGGAAAAGCCAGGCAGGTGATGAGCTGGGACGTGGGAATGCTGCTCAGGGAAGTGTTGGGTGTCCAACCCTCACCTCGGATTGTTGTTGTTGAAGGCAAACTCACTGATGTCACACCTGGGAACTGGAAAATGCAGGGGTGGAACTCGGAGGGGAAATAATCCCTTTTGTTCCCTTTCTTTTAAAGGAAAAGTAGCCTTGCTGCTGTAAAATAACACTGGGAGATCATCCAGGATGCTCTTGCCAACGAAATTCTGCCTGTGCAATTTCTGCGATTACCAATGGCTTCATTTGGGGGAAATACATTTAATTTCTTTGTTCTATTCCCTAAAATAATTTTCCTAGGACGTTGTAACACAACAAACTGGAGTTCTGGAGTCGGTCGAGCACACAGATCATATTTTACCCAGGCTATTGTTTGTGTCTGAAGTAAAATGTTCCCTCTGAGGAGCCCAGCAGATATTTCAGACCAAAACTGCTTTTTCTTCTTCCCCCAGGTGATGATATTTTACCCAAACGATGTATAAATTCGCATCTTTTCTACTTTTTGTGTTGTCTTAATCTCATATTTTTTTAGCAATGATCATGATTTTACATGAGATTATGACTTCTGTGAGGGAGTTAACAACTGGAGGAGTTTTAGAGGGAAAATGAAGTTAAATTAATTTTCTTTATTTTTTTTTCCAGCTATGCTTGCATTTAGAAGAGCTTTTGGCCGTAGATCTGACTCCAAATCAGGTCATTTATTGTTTATCAATCAGATCTTTGGTAATTTTCATCTATTACGACACTTTTAGCAAGAAAAGGCAGAACTGTCTTTCTGCAAAATTGCACTTTTGCAGTCAAAGCAGCTCAATAAAAAATGCTTTCAGGGGCAATTAATTGAAAACGGAGCAAAGCCACATTTTTTTGTTCAAAACACGCAGGTGAAGTGATTTTTTTTTTTTTCTAGACAGAATAAAAGCAATAATCAGCCGTTGTGCTTCTGCTGCTTTGAGGTGAGAGCGAGCAGCTGCGGGCTCCTCCAGGAGCAGCGCTGGAATCTGGGATTCTGTATCCCTGGGGGCATGCACAGGTTTGGCTCCTCCCTGGCACGGATTTGGGGTCGATCCCCTCAGGTTATTCAGGAGAAAAATCTGCTTTTGGAGGAGCAGTTGGGGGTGAGCCCAGCCCTGGCCCTGCTCTCTGGGGATCTTTGGCCCGCTTTGGGGGAGCTCGGGAGCCTCGACACCTCCGAGAGAACTGGGGAGAACCAACGGGATTCTCCCCCCAATTAGTTAAACCCTGTTAATCACTGACCACGTGGAGCTCTGCCAGAGGCACATGGAAGGTGTGGGGGTAATGCCCAGCCCCGCTGCCCGGCCTGAGGTGTCACCTTCCCGGAGATCCCGGAGGAGCCGCATCCCTGCGCGCTGGGACAGCGGCAGCGTGGCCGGCCCGGGCTGCTGACTTGGTGAAATCCTCCTGCAGTCACTCCCTGCCCTCCTCCCTGCCTCTCCCCGAGCTGTGAGAGCAGCTCCAGCCCCAGCACTTGGATAGATTTGTATATTTATAGTTCCACGATTACTCTTAATTGCTGCCGATATTGAGTCTGCCAGATGTTGGTTGTCTTTTCCAGCACGGGCTTAACTGGTACTAAGAGTTGAACTGGAAATAATTGTTTTACCTCAGGATGGTATTTCACTGGGAAGATTAATAAAGTCCACTTGGAAAAGAGATTATCTTAAATTTGCTGCAGCTGGGAAGGACAAAGATTATCATTGTCAAAGGCAGCGCGCGTCAAAACTCACTGGAGCTTGCTTTTTTTAGAGAAGGGAACTTAATAAAAATGTGCTTAAGATAAGCCCTGGAGGAATGTCTGAGAACTTTTAAGGCTAAAATATCAGCAGTAACAAGATGCAAATGTTCTGCATAGACCCAATCAAAAACAAATAATTTTTTCATCCCCCTGGAGGAATGTAACCAGCGTGGCAGACCTGTCCCTGCCTCGATTGGTCACAGGGCTGGCAGGAACAATCTCTGTGGAAAGCCACCTCTTTAATTCTGCTATTCCTGCTTTTCTTTTTCTGTTTTAGAGGGATAATTATTTTTCAATGTGGCTTTTCACAGAAATTCCGGATTTTCCACCGCTTCCCGAGCAGCCTGGTCTGGGGGATTTTTGGCTGCCCCTTACAAGATGTGAAGTTCGATATTAAATGCTGGCTCTGGTGAAACCTGAGACTCAGGCTTGAAAAGCCCCTTTTTCCCTGGGCTGGGAGAGCGTCAGTTTCTGTAGTGGAGAAGAGAGAAAATTGCCTGATGTGAAAAAACCTTGGCCGTGTGGCACAAGTATCCAGTTGTAATTGCTGGCTGGAAAGTGGCGCTGCTTGGAGCTCTGCAAGTGAAGCACCATAAGAACAATGCTTCCCTAAATAATTCCACCTTTCCCTCTAAAACGCTGCTGCAGGGACACACATTTAGGATACCCACGGGTATCTGGAGCACTCTCACAGATCTCAGGTTTATTTTATTTTTTTCCCCCCCGTGCTATAGCTGGAAACTGGGACTTCTGGGTTGTAGGGATGTAGGAGAAGGTTTGGGAGGAGGGGAGGGTGTTCCCCTTTGATCCTGCTTTCTAGCAGTGCTCCACGGTGGGGTTGGGGCTGTGCTTGAAATATTTAATAGGTAAAGAAACCTGTCTGTGCCCCAAACTGGTTTGTAATGGGAGGGCTGAGTGTGTTACGACTGACTCGGAGAAGTTGTTATTCTGAAGTTTGTCTTTAAATTATAATTAAAATAATGAATTTGTAGATGAACTAAGTGGGGAGAAAAATTCCCTCCTCGTGTTGTGGTTGGAGTTTCAGAGAAGCTGGGGCCGCGTTCCTCCAGGAGAAGCTTCCCCTGCTGCAAGAGAACCACAAGGCTTTGTGTGTGTGCTTTGAATTTACCTTTTGATTCCTCCTGTGACTCACCCTGGGGAGCTCTGGGCTTTCTGAAGGCAATAAAACCCCAGACTTTCAGAGCACAGAGTAGATCTGGGAGCAAACCCCTCAAATAGCTCAGATCTTAAACCCAAATAATCTGCCCAGACCCTGCAGTGTGGGGCTGAGTGGAAGCACGCTCAGGAACAAGTGATTTCCATCTCTTCTCGTGGGTAACCAGGGCCTTTGGAGCAGAGGTGCCTCTGGAGTGCTGGGCTTGGAGCTAAAGAAAGCTCTGCACCCACCTCCAGCTCAGCAGCTGCTTTTTTGTGGCTCAGGGCTTGTGGTGCTGCTCTGCCCGGTCTGGGGTTGGTTTCCTGCATCTGCTTTTCTCTGACTAAATTTACTTTTTTTTCTGTGCTAGAAATACTCACAGGATGTTGTTTTTTGCTCCTGAAGGGGCCCTGTGGTTCCCTTCCTGCTCGGGATGTTCTGATTCTAAATCTCCATCATGCTGTTCAAAACCAGCTTTTTTTTTTCTTTTTTCTTTTTTTTTGTTTGTTTGTTTGTATGAGAAAGGAAGAGATTTCTTCCAGATTTTTTTGAAGTTTAAAAACTTAAAAGTGTCTGTGTGTGCACTGTTCAGTGTGACTGAAGCTCCTGCGTAGCCTTGTGACCTCTTCCTATAAAAAATTACTTTGTTCCAAGAACCCTGAAGGGATTAGTGAGAAGTGATAATAAAAGGCAATAAATGATAAGAAATGGAACGAGACTGATAAGGCTTGGGAAACAAGGCACAGGGAAATCATGGAATCACAGGGTGGTTCGGGTTGGAAGGGCCCTTAAAGATCCAATTCCAACCCCCTGCCATGGGCAGGGACACCTCCCACTGTCCCAGGCTGCTCCAAGCCCCGTCCAGCCTGGCCTTGGACACTGCCAGGGATCCAGGGGCAGCCACAGCTGAGTGTGTTTTTCTCAGGTTTCTAACCCTGAACCTCCCATTCTTGCATCTGAAGGGAAGGAATTTTCCTCCACTTCATGATAAATTTGGAATAAGGGGCAAAAATAAGATTACTGTAGTATGGCAACAGCCTGGGCACACTGAGAGCTTCCTGAATTTCAAATGTATCATTAAAATGCTTTAATTTGGGTCGGCCTCTTCTCCCAGGGAACAGAGACAGGACAAGAGGAAGCGGCCTCGTGTTGCACCAGGAGAGCTTTAGATTGGATATAGGGAAAATTTCTTTGTGGAAAGGCTCACAAAGCACTGGCACAGGCTGCCCAGGGCAGTGGTGGCGTCACCATCCATGGGAACGTTCGAAAAACGAGTGGATGTGGCACCTGGGGATGTGTTTTGGCTGCCTGTCGATGCTGGGGGAGTCGCGTAGGAGGGTGGGATCTGGTTTTGATGCCAGAGAAATAAAGAACTCATCTGATGTTTCCTAATCCCTGCTGTCGCCTCGCCCAGAAACAGTTCTTATCAGATCATTATCGGATCATCCTGCTTCAAATTAAACCTGGGAAAAGCTCAGGTGACTTACCTGAGGTGATTTCAGGAAAACTGGGAAAGATTCCCTGACTTTTTCCGGGGCTGTGGCAGGAAGTGGCAGCCGGGGGACACACGCATTTTTACCACCACTGGATTACCAAGGTGCTTTGTTTCAAAAGCCTTTTAAAACTGAAATTCCCAGCCGCGGTTTAAGAGGCCTGGAGCGCGTGGGAGCCTCTCCCGTGTGGTTTGCTGCGAGTGCTGCTGGTCCATGTGCAGGAATGACATCAGCTGTGCCTCTGGGTCTCCTTCAGGAAGGGAGGGCTGGCAGAGAATGGAGCTCTGTGCCCGCTAACGACGTGTCCGGCTCGTTAGGGACCCAGGCCAGCGGCCAGCGGCTGAAATCCCAGGCGGAGAGTCCCTGCAGCCCTTTGTTCCTGCGCCCGTCCACTCCTCTCCATGTGACTCTCTGGCTCCGCTGTGTTTTGCTGGGCTCCCCGTGTCCCACTTCCCCAAAACCTTGGTCATTTGGGGCCCTTTCCAAGTGGAGTTTGGGGCTGCACCGAGTCACGTCGGCTCTTTGTGCCCGCGCTGCTCCTTCTCGCTGGGGATGGGTTCAGGTGTCCCTTTTTTGGCTTTTTCTGCCTGGGAAGCAGCACCATTCCTTGCTTTGGAGATGGAATTTCCCTGTGGGTGATCAGAGCCTTGCACTGCTGCGGGGTTTAATCCTCAATCTGACGCTCATTTCAGGGTGTTTATTCTGAATTTGTGCTGAAATCCAGTCCAAAACAAGGCTTGGTGTTCCAGGCTGCCCCTCAATTCTGTGTAACTTCCCAAATCTCTTGGTTCTGTGGGTAAACCATTTAAAATTTCTCAATCTCAAGGGTCTGGGAGCAGGTAAACTTCCCCCAAAACTCTGTATTTTGTGGGTGCTCAGGGGTGCCTGGGTTTATTTGCTGTGGGAGGTTTGGGGGCCCTGTGTGTGTGTGCAGACATCAGCACCTGGAAAAAGGGCTGGCAAACGTGACAGCTCCGAGATCCTGGACTAAAGAGAGGAGGAATTAACTTGCTCCTCTTCATGTGGGCAAGGGAAGTTGTTAATTTGCAGTGGCTCATCCAGCCAGGGAATGACGAAGGAAGTGATGATTTACAGCAGGACTGGATCCCCCTTTCCCTTAAATGCAGTGACTCAGGCTGGAATCTGAGATCAAAGGGATCCTGCCCCAGGATTGATTCCAAATCGGTGATTCCGCTGGAAAAAGGTCTTTCTGCCTGTGGATTCTCACAGGTAAAATTTGTCTCTGAGGGGAGGAAATACAACCATGCCATTTTTATTTTCTTTATTTTTTAAATGAAGCTCCCTCTGATACAGAGAACAGAATTTAAATTGAACAGGCCCATTTCAGTTCAGTCACAGGATTTGACCCTGACGAGTCAAACCTGGTTAAAGAGCAAACTAGGCATTGGTGTGAATTTACAAAATTCCATAAATTGGCAGGGGGTGCATTAATATTGAATCGCAATGGGGATATTTTAATATCAATATTTAATACTTCAAACAGCTGTTGCCATTAAAACTGCTACAAGAAAATCCCCCTCTCGCAGGCAGAAAATAAATCTTTATTTCCCTCTCTAAATTCTTCCATAAGGCATTGACCACATGCTGAAGCATTGGGCAGTCTGGAATCTTTTCCCAACTCTTCTATTAAATTTTTCCCCCAAATGACTATGCCAGAATCACCTCACCTCTGGTTCTTTCTGCAATTTTTAAAACACTTCTTTTTTTTCCCCCTCTCTTTTTTATTATTTTGTTTCAAGAAAGGGGGAAATGGAGAGCACAGAGCACTTAAAAATTCCTTAGTGCCCTGGAAAATGTGTTCCCACTAATCTGTATTCTCCACCCGGCACAGAGCTGCTGGCTGTCAGTGGGAGAGCAGCTTTCCTTGTTCCAGGGACAAAGTGACCCTGGGAATGTTGTCCCACGTGCAGAGAGGCTGCACGGGGCTGGGTCCCCTCGGGAAGGGCTCCTGTGGGGAGCCCAGCCCTGGAACACGGATGGATCTGCAAATAAACCCCTTTTCCTTCCTTCTCCTCTCCCTTTGGGGCAGGGGATCCTTCTCTCCGTTGATCTGCGATGGAGGCGGGCTCTCCCCTGCTCAGGTTTGGTGGCTGGGAGGAATTCTCTGGTTTTCCACTTATTATTTAATGTAGGAGAGGGTGGGAGCCTCACGTGGGGCTGTGGGTGTGGAGGCACCGAGCTGCTCTGGATTTGTTTCAGCCCTAAAAGAGATGTCCCCCGTTCCCAAATGCAGAGCCTTTTCCTTTTCCCAGTGTCCAGTGGAGCATTAATTATGGTTTGATCTTTCTCCTATAAAATTCCCAATGAGATACAGCTCTGGGCCCGTGGGCAGGGATTTATTCCCTGTGGTGAGCTGTGGGTTAGGGGGGTTTGGGTCTGTGACTCAGCTCCATTCTCCTGTAATTGTAGGGCACGGGAAGGCAGGGGAATGAGGTCACTGCCTCACTCACTCCAGCCCTTTTCCCTGGCCTTTTGCAGGGGGGAAAGGCTGGGAGAATTGGGATTGTTCATCCTGGAGAAGCTCTGGACTGACCTAATTGTGGCCTTCCAGTGCCTGAAGGAGCTGCAGGAAAGATGGAGAGGGGTTATTTACGAGGGACAGGACAAGGGGAAATGGTTTTAACTAAAAGAGGGACAGTTTAGATGGGATTTTGGGAAGGAATTCTCCTTTGTGAGGATGGGGAGGCCCTGGCACAGGGTGCCCAGAGGAGCTGTGGCTGCCCCTGGATCCCTGGAAGTGTCCAAGGCCAGGCTGGAGCAGCCTGGGATAGTGGAAGGTGTCCCTGCCCATGGCAGGGGTGACACTGGATCAGCTTTAAGGTCCCTTCCCACCCAAACCATTCCAGGATTCCATGAAAACCGAGTCTGTACTGGAGCTCTCCTGCTGTCCATCCCTTCCCCTCCACAAATACCCCAGGGCTGCCCCTGCCCTGGCTGTTTATGTTCCCCACTACTAAAAATTCCAGTACTAAACAACTCCAATTCTTGGGAATTTGTGCAACTGAGGCAGCAGAAGCAACAGTTTCATTTGTGTGAATCGAAGACTGTTCTGCCTTTATAGAAATATTTTAAAATGCCTCACCTTGAATTTTATACGCCAGCTGTCACCTTTATTAATTTGCTTCCCTCTCAATGGCAGAGTGCTGTGGTTTAACGGTAATTAACCACAATTAACTGGGAACCCTAAACTTTATCAATCTGCCCATTGTACCAGAGGTGATTAAAGCAGCCTGAACAGGGGACACATTCTTCTGTTCCTTGTGTGTTGCAGTGTCCCTGGAGCCCCTGGAGAGCAGTTTATTTCTTACCCTCTGTTAACATCTCTGTTGTTACAGTTGTGACACTGCACATTAAATATTTTTACCTTTGTGAAGGTAATAAAACTCCTCAAACGCAGATAAGGGAATGGATCCATAGGAGCACTGTAGGGGTGCTGGGTGTTCCTCAAGTGTCTTCGGAGCCCTTGAAGAACAGTTTATTTCTTACCCTCTGTTAACATCTGTGTTGTTACAATCTTGGCACTGCACGTTAAATATATTTACACTTCCAAAGGCAATCAAACTCTTCAAATGCAGATAAGGGAATGGATCCATAGGAGCACTCTTGGGAGTGGTGTGTGTTCCTCAAGTGCCGTCGGAGCCCTTGAAGAGCATTTTATTTCTTACCCTTGGTTAATCCTCTTGTTCTTACAACCCTGACACTGCACATGAAAGCCACACTTCAATATATTTACATTTTCAAAGGCAATAAAACTCTGGAAATGTAGATAATGGATCCATAGGAGCACTGTAGGAGTCCTGCGTGTTCCCTCCAGTGGCATCAGAGCCCTTGAAGAAAAGTTTATTTCTTCTGAGGTCACAATCTCAACACTGCACATAAAAGGTGCACTTAAATATATAAATACTTAAATATATTTACTTTTACAAAGGTCATAAAGCTCTTAAAACAGAGATAATGGATGTGTAGGACACTGTTGGGAGGCTTTGCTGTGCCCTAGGTGTGTATTCCACCTGTCTTCCTGACTCCTGGGAGCAGATAAGCTTTATCTCATTTTTTCTTTGATCTTTAGTAGGTTCAGTAAACGTGTTTAGTGTTGGGACAGAGATTAGGGTGACCTGAGCTCTGAGTTTTGAGTTTGGGTGACTTTGGCTCTCAGTTTTGAGGCTGGTTCTGAAAGGATGTGGTGGAAGAGGGAGATAAGCCCAAAGACAAGGTGAGGAGGGCATGGGCACTCCATTATTTTTGCTGCTTCAGGCTGGAGAACTGCACAAGGGAATGAAAATCGTGCAGTAATGAATTCCAGCGGGTTCCTTTCCACAGAAGGGTAATCCTGATCTGTTATCACTTGGTCTTATCAGGGCCTTTCCCAGTGACTGAGGTGATAACAGCAGTTACAGTGTGGCTGGGCAGGGAGGGCTATTTATAGACAGCATCTACTCATGGAATCAGAAACTAAATAAAGGCCTTTTATGAGAGAGGATGTTCAGCACCAGTGTTTTGAGCCTTGTGCAGGTTCCATTCTGAGAACTGAGCTCAGCCCGTGCACATTTAATTGCATGGTTCAGTGTTGCTTTACAGGATGGGTCAGTTTTTCCCAAAAATGGGTGATTTGCCCGAATGCTGGAGTGAGAGGAGATGGGAATGTCCCTGGGACAGGAGGTGGGTGTTGGTTTTTGGCAGCGGGTGATGGAAGTGGTGCTGTCCCTGGTGGGTTTGTGCCGCCCCAGGGATTTATTTCCTTTTTCTCAGGCTGGTGTGTCCCTGAGAGCGATCCTTCAGGAAGGCTGTCAGCCGAACCGGGATGGATTTCCAGCTCTGGGGATCAGGGAGACAGCCCTGCTTTGCTGCCAGGGTCACGCTGAGCTCACCCTCCCCACCAGAGACCTCTCTAGGACCCTTGGTGGGACTCCCCTTGAAGCCCAGGGTGCAATTCCAGTGCCAGGAAATCCCTGCTCCGTCTGGAGAGCAGGAGACCCACGGCACCGCTGCAAACATCCACATTCCCCTCTCCACAAGACTGCCCTGAAGTCACAGGGCAGTTGTGAAACAAAATAATCCTCACCCTACATGGGAAAACTTTCCTGTAGTCACAGGCCCGGTGGACAATTCCTGGGAGCTGTGATGAAGGAATCTTCCCTGGAGTCATGTGCAGCCGCTGAGATAATGCACTATTTTCACTTGGCAGCCTCCAGGAGGACATTCAGGAGAGCTTTCATGAGGTGTTTATAGGGAAGAGAAAGGAAAAACATGCCACAGAAGTTTGCCTGGACTTTCCGACAGCTTAGATCTTATTATGGCCTTAAATCCCTCCTGCAACTCCTTGTCTGAACTGCCAGAACTTTGGCAAAGTCTCTGCCTGGTGCTGAGAGGCCTCGGCAGCAGTAGGAGGTGAGAAATGACAAAGGAAATGTCCTGAGCACCATAAAAACACAAATGTATTTTTAAAAGGGTGATGGTGTATATTAGAGCACGCTCTTATGTCACCTTCTCAGAGTGGCTGCCAGGCCAGAGCTGTGTGGAATTATTCTGCTTTGTTACAGCATGTCCTTGAGTGGGATTTCAATTCTGGTTTATTGTGGGCTTTGTTTTTCTTACTCTTTTCCCTCCTGCCCAAGATCCCTCCTCCATACTAATGTTTTGGTCAGCTCTGGAGGTGTCTCCTGCGTTCTGGGACTTAAAAAAAAAACAACCAACCAGAATAAAGAACTGAGAATTCAGGGTAAAAGAAGGAGGAAAGGTGAGAGAAGGGGAAATACAGGTATATGTGGAAAAATATGGGTTCTTGTCATGCTATTTAAAGACTTGAGGGAGAGCCTTGAAAACCAACTCAAGTCTCATGTGCTGGATTTTATCTTGAGGCTCTTGGGGTGCTTGGCCTCAGAAGTGAGTCCTGCCAAAGCCTCCTGGGTGCTGGAAATGCCCTTCAGGACCTGTGGGGTTTATTAATGGGTATTTTATGTTACCCTGAGATTCACGTGCTAATGGGGAGGTGAAGGAATAAGAGTTTGAAGTGGGGAGAGGAGAAACAGGGTGGGACCCCCTGCTTTGGAAACCTCGGGATATCGAGGCCAGTCACGTTTTTGGTGTGCAGGGTGGGAGTGCCAAGTCGTGTTTGGTGGCAGCTTGCAAAGAGCTTTTATTTATTACAAATATTTGTTTACCACTGCCTTGGCTGCAGGTTACAGGGCATGGAGGATTTTCTCAAGTCCTCACGTGGGTAAATCCTGCATCTTAGCAACTTATTAAAACCCTATCGAAGGCCAGGATAAGATTTTTGTAATATTTTTATTTAATTTTTTTGATTCTAATTTTTTTTTTGCTATTAAACTTGGCCCAGGCATGCCGGTGCCTATCTCCTGCTGCTTTATTACATTGGATGAACTGAGGAGCGGGAGGCAATTTCCAAGTTTCCCTAAACAATGGCTGGATTTTGCGGCGATTATCCCGTGACTCAGCCATAATCACCCCTTCCCGTGGCACAGCTTCGCTGCCGCACTCCAGTTTTGTTGGGATCTCCCTTGTAAACAACCCAACTCCAATTTGCAGGAGCTGCTCCTGGCTCTGCCCTGCCCTGTGCTGCTGCCGGTAATGATGTGGCTGCGGGGCTGAGCTGTCCAAAGGAATCACATGGCTTTGCTGGGACACGGGATAATGACACGCTGTGTTCCCCGGCGCAGCCTCCCCTTTGTCTGCTCGGGGTCTCTGAAGCTTCCTTTGACCTCCCCACCGCAATCCTACGAGTTTCTCACATTAGCGCCCGGACCAGAAGAATTGGAGATGATGAATAGTCCGGGCAATGAGTGAAATGGGATTCAAAAGCACTGGACGGGCTCCTTCTTCCTGCCCTGCTGCTGCAGGGTTGGCAAAAATAACTCCTTCAGGATGTCCAACTTGTGCTTCTCGTTTGTTCTGAGCTGACGGGGCCTGGCTGCCAGACCCTCACAAGGAAATTTAACCCCCCTGCATCCCACAGGTGGGGAGATAAACACAGAGCACTTTCTCAGGCACATAGGGATAACTGGGTTTGGGACTTTTGCAGGAAGTTTGAAAAAATAGTGACTTAAATCAGTGCTTTCTTCAGGCTCAACATCTCTGTTCTTTGCCCTTTGCTGAGGTTTTATAGGACTCCAGGATCTTTTGCAGCCTTGATGATTCTAAAGCATCTGCTGCTGTGTTTTGGTAGTGTTTTCCTCAGAGAGATGGTCAGCAGTGAGTTTATTCAGCTGAATTTCACAGCAGTTTTTTATATTTGCCTGTGCCACGGTGTTGGGACAAAACCCCTGAATGCACAACGCGCTAAATCCCATAAAACTGCAGCTTGTCAACAGGCGGGGCTGTAAAATAAACGTAAATAAATGTCTGTGCGTGAGGGGCTGTCATTAATGCGGGAGGTTTGTAGTGCTTCTGTTTGCTGGAGATTCCCTTCCGTGGGAATTCAGGATTTGATAATTAACTCGTAGCCAGCAGCACTCCCAGCAATGTAATCCTGTGCTTTTCAGATTACCTGCTTCCAAAGGAGCCGCAGTAATTACTTTATCTGCAGTTGTGACAACAGCTGTACAGGAGTGTGACGTTCCGTGGGGCTGTTCCCTGAGCTGTGCCCGCAGTTGTCTTCGCAGGCCAGGAGAACATTCCCTGGATCCCTCAGTGGCAGAGGAGATAAGGATTTGGTGATGTGCAGAGAGGAGCGTGGAGCTGCTGTTTGGGAGGAAACAGTCTGATCAGAGTGGAGCTAAAAACGAGAGTGTGGTACAGAACCTGCTGGAGCTCTGGAAAAACGGGATTTCTTCCCGGTTTTAGTTGAGTTCTGTGGAACTTCCCCTCTCCCTTCCATGGTAGGGGCTGGAATAAATTGGTCTTTAAAGGCCCATCCAACCCAAATCGTTCTCCTGTCCCTCGTTGTTCTTCAGTTGTGCCAGTCCCTGAGCTCCCAGCAGCACCCTGAGACCCCTCGGAGGTAAAATAAGAACAGCAGCACAGGAAAAAGCCTTGGAAATGTGATGCCATCCTCCCAAATTGAAACCAGGATGGGCCCAGTTTAAATTTGCTTTTTGCTGTTAATAAAAGCCTATATAGAGAAAGGGAAAACGTAAGCAGATATATCTGATTATAGCAAAATGGGGGAGATGGCTTGGATTTCATTGATAGAGGAGCAGGAGACCTGGGAATCTGAGCCTCTTCCCAGGAAGGAAGCTGCAGTAGCCTCCTAGGCCACAGTCCTATTTCCAAGGATGACTTAGTTGTGCCCAGCTGAGCTCAAGAGGAGCCCAGCCTGCAGCGCCCTGGTTCTGATCCTGCCCGGGTGCCGTGGGCTGTGTCAGACGGGTGGCTGGGGTAAAGCTCGGCTCAGACCACATTCCCTGTGCCCTGTGGGCACGTTCCTGGGATCAGGCTCCTTGCCGAGCAGGGTGTGCCATCCCCTCCCGGAGTGAAACGTCCCTGCAGGTGTCACTGGAAGGCTCCGTGTCCCTGCGGGCGGCTGAGCTGGGGGTGGCTGCAGGGACTGAGGCGCTGTGGGCACAGGGAGAGCCGTGGCCTGGCCCAGTGACACCGAGCAGCTCGCTAGGAGTTGGTGTTTTGGCTAATTCCATTCCTTGGCAGCTCACGTGTCCCCTGGTGGCTCCAAGGCTGTCTCAAAGAAACAAGGGGCAGGCTCAGATATTGGAAGTTTAAAGTTCATCGTCATATTTCCCTTTTTTGTTGCTTCCTAGAGGTATCTGGCTTTGCAGAGGTTCTTCTCTGTGCTGTGCATTTCCCCCCCGCCCCCACCGATGCGTTTGTCCAGTGCTACCATTGATCTTTTTCTGTTTGTAGACTTGTTTGTGCTTGTTCTCTTGGCTGCTTTTCCGTGATTTCCAGAGTAAATCCCTCTCCCCTCTGAGCAAAGGCCCAGGCCAGCCCTGCAGACCTTTGCCCAGGCTGCTGTTTCCCACAAGGCTCTTTTGTTGGGAGCAGCTCTGGGTTGCTGCAGTCCCGGGCAGCTGGCTGGGAATGGGGATGCCTGAGGGAGCCACCTAAAACACAGAGACGAGACAAANCCAGCATGAGAGAACAGCAGCTCACAGGCCACAAGAGACTTCAGAGTTACACACTGGGCAGTACAGGATTTGAAAAATATAAAAGTTAAAACCTAAGGCGTCAATGGGAGGCAGGCAGTGCTGAGCAAATCCCCCTCTCCCCTTCCCTGGGGGCTGCTCTGCCTCCCCAAAAACGGCATTTCAGCTGTCAAGAACTGCAGCAGATCCCCACTGCAGAATTATTTGTTCATGCTTAAGAGCCATGCATTTGTTCAGGGCTTGTAAACACTGTCAGCAAGGTTTTGACAGCAGTGAAAAATGAATTTCAGTTGCTGGTGCGCAGGGAAATAAAACCAGCTTTGGCTCTGCCTGCAGCCTGCCAGGGGTAAAACAGAGGGAGGAAATCATTCCCTGTGAGGCCTGGCACAGGTTCCCAGAGAAGCCGTGTATTCCTGATCCCTGGAATTGTCCAAGGCCAGGCTGGACGGGGCTTGAAGCACCCTGGGACCATGGAAGGAGTCCCTGCCCATGGCAAAGGGATTGGAACTGGATCAACTTTAAGGTCCCTCCCAACCCAAACCATCCTGGGATTCTGTGAAACCCAGTTCTGTTTTTTCTTGTGGTTTTGGTACTGGGACAGGTTGGGCACAGATTTGCAGAGGAAGATAAAGAAAGCAGAGTTTAGTTCACATTCTGTCTCCATTATCAAATCACAAATTACATCCCAAGCCTTTCTCCACACCTGGTGGTGTCTTATCAGCCAGAGCAGCTTATGACTAACCCCAAATCCCTCTCTGCAGGAAACGTTGTGTTCCTGCCATGGCACAACGGTGGGAGGTGTGATAAAATGTACTTTTAATTACACTCTGATTTCTTGGGTATGGATACTTTATTTATAAAGACTGCACAGGCAGAGGCCTTTTGTGGTTTTGCTCCTTGGGATGTAACAGCTCTGCTTTTGCATTTCCTGAGATCGGGAGCAGCAGAATGGCCAGGCTGCAATGGACAGACGCTGTGAGCGTCCATGAAACTTTGGGAAGGAATTAACTAAGGAATTAATTTCCATGACCAGGCTCTCCTCAGGAGTGTGTACTCCTGGCCATCGTGGGTGGGAGATGTGGCTTTAGACACCTCTCATGGTTTAACCTGGTAAACAAAGTTTAAAATCATTTATAACTGTGGAATAGGCACATCAGTGATAGGCAGGCTGGGCTTTTGTTGCCTCCAGCCTGATCTTTCTCTCCAGGAGAATAAGAGCTGGGATTAGGGAAGGGAAGAGTGGGCAGCAGAAAGAAGAAGCTGTACAAAGCTTTTCTGTCCCGACTTTTCCCACTTGCAGAAGTTCTGGATTCTCCTGTGGAATGGCTTAGGACAGCAATTAGATTTTCCTTCACCTGGCTGGGTGTGAGACTGGAAAAACCTCAAGTTCACCATCAGCAGGTCTGTGCAAGGCCAGGAGATCTTGTAGGTTCCTCCTCTGCGGTATCAAACCCCCAGAGCAGCCTCTCCTGCCGTGCTGGGCCTGGTTGGAAGGAGTTTCTTGTGTCCTCCCAACCCAATTTCTGTGCAGGGGGCTGGGCAGGGACAACAAGAGGGACCCCGAGCTTATCCAAGGTTCAAAAGGCAGCTTTAGCAGTGCCCTTTGAGAGCCGTGTGGTAGCAGGAATAAGTCACACGGGAGCGGTGACTCGGAGCTCTGCAGCTTCCCGGGTGTCTGAGGCTGCACAATTCCCTGCGGATTCTCCTGCTCTGTTGAGAGCCCCATAATTTTCCCTCTGAAGGAATGCAGGCACGGCTGCTGCTTTTACTTGATGTTGTTGACCTGTGGTGTCATTAAACCCGGGTTCTGTTTGAACAGCCCGTGTGGGCAGCGAGGAGACACAAAGGAACCTGCAGATGATTTTTATTGTGGTTCCAGTAACAGGCTGGAGCATCTTCCTCGCTGGGTGTGATCAGGGGGTGTAATTAGGCAATGTTTTCCTGCAGAGTAACTCCTTTTAGCAATTTTCTTCACAAGGAATTGCTGTTCAAAGGTCTGCTTGCTGCTTTAAGTAGAGCCCAGGCCTAGAATAAGACTTTAATATTAAACCTCTCCTTTATGGTGAAACACCCAGCACAAGCAGTGCAAAGGGGGCAGGTTCTGCTCTGCAGAGGTTTGATGTCTCACCACAGAGGCTCAGGGATAAACTCCCCCATGGCTCTGATGTTTGGGAGGTTTTGCTCTGCAGAGATTTGGTGTCTCACACAGAGGCTCAGGGTTAAACTCCCCCGTGGGTCTGATGTTTGGGAATTTTGATGCTGGAATGGTTTTTGGCAAAGAGCTTCTGTGGAGAGGGGGTTGCAACAGGCAGAAACACAACTTCACTCGAGTGCTGCATCCTCTCTTCCAGCCAGGCTTTAATGGAAGCAGCCCTTCCCATTAAATTAATATGTTTTCCATGGAGCCCATCAACTAACATTTAATTTGCTTCAATGAGGCCGGGCATGTTGGATCGACATGATCAACGCTTGGGATAATCAGGAAGAATCCTGTATTTTACAGCATCTTAAAAATGCTCATTTAGACAGAGGTAGCAATTGTGAAGAATCTAATTGGTTGATGCAGCTTTATGTCTAATTTAGTGCAATACTAAAGGGAGGAAAATGATCTCTTAGGCAAGGATTCCAAAGTCAGAGAGAAGGGTGAATGGTTTATTTGTTTTGGGGTTTTTTTTTGTTTGTCTCTTTTGTTTTGTTTAACAAAACCCGTGAGGTTGTGGTTGCCCCATCCCTGGCAGTGTCCAAGGCCAGGCTGGACGGGGCTGGGAGCACCCTGGGATAGTGGGAGGTGTCCCTGCCCAGGCTGGAATGGGATGGGCTTTGAGGTCCTTCCAACCCAAACCACTCTGGGATTCCATGAAAGTAAAGAAGGCTTCCTAGAGTTCTTTTTTAAAAATGAAATCCATCTTGCCTGGTTCAGATCTTTCGAGCTAATGGAGCTGTTTGTGTTTACGATCCCAAACTCCCTTCCAGCCTCAGGAATGGTGTGGGGAGGGGGCAGAGGTGGCTGACAAAATGGTTACATGGACCCTGGCACTGCAGCAGAAGTTTGGTGTCATGAGGGCTTCTCTGAATCTGTTTAGAAGGTCTGGAACGTGATCCTTTCCCATCCCAGGCAGGAACAACCCTGCCCAAACAGCAACAGCCCTGCCCAGATTTCTGCCTTGGCTGATAAGAGGATCAAAGCGCGGATCCTGTCGTGGGGGGGCAGCCGGGTTTGTACCTCTGAGGGGCCGTTCAGGCCCGTGCAGTGAAATCAGAGGGTGCAGAGCTGCAGCCGGGGCTGCTGCTGCTGTGTGGGGGCGTTGAGAGGGGATCAGTGGGCACGTCCTGCAGCCCCGGGCGAGGGCTGAGCGACTCCCAGCGTGTGAGCGCCGTGAGTGAGACGCCCAGCGCAGCCTGGGGCCACCAGCGGTGCCAGCCTGGGGCCGCCAGCGGTGCCAGCCTGGGGCCACCAGCGGTGCCAGCGTAGGCACAGTGAGCGCCACTCAGTGCCAGCGTGGGCACGGCCTTGTGCTCGGGGCTCCAGTGAGCACCACACAGTGCCAGCGTGGGCACGGCCTCGTGCTTGGGGTTCCCATGAGTGCCACGGTGCCAGCGTGGGCACGGCCTCGTGCTTGGGGTTCCCGTGAGTGCCACGGTGCCAGCGTGGGCACGGCCTTGTGCTTGGGGCTCCTGTGAGCACCACACAGTGCCAATGCCGGCATGGCCTCGTGCTGGGGACTCCTGTGAGTGCCACGGTGCCATCGCAGGCACAGCCTCGTGCTCGGGGCTCCAGTGAGTGTCATGTGGTGCCAGCGCGGGCACGGCCTCGTGCTCGGGGCTCCTGTGAGCACCACGAGGGCGTTGGAGCAGCCCAGCCCAGCCCCGCTGGGGAGGAGGCAGTGGGAGCACAAGGCCGGCCCTGGGAGCAGGACACGGCCTCGGGGCGCTCTGACGTGTTGGTACCCGGCCTCCGCGCTGGGCTCCATCCCCTGGCAGCTGTGGTGTGCCAGGGGATGCGTTCCTATCCCACAGGAGCAGCTCGTGCCACCACGGGAATGGTGTGCAGGAAAGCCAATGGCTCTGTTCCCTGGGGAGCTGGTGGCTCGGGGTGTTGGTGTGTTCGGGAGTTGTCAGTTCATGTCTCCACGGGTATTTTATAGTTGCTGCTCAAACTAAGGCTTCAGTTTCCCGCTGTGGACTTAAACCTCATAGCTCTGGAGAGCTTCCCATCCTGCTGCTGCTCTGCTCCCTGAAAACCAATGGGAAGACACTGCAATAAATGAGTGAAAGCCTCAGCTGGCACCTCAGAGTGGCAGGGGAGGTGCTCAGACCACAGTCAAAGCTTCTCTTGTTCTGTTTGGAAGTCTTCTTCCCTCCACAACCCTCCCTAAAAGGGTCTTCCTAAAGAGTTTTGCTTATGGAATAAACATTTTGTCATTAATTATGACTTGACGAATGTTTCATTCCTTGAGGGAGGGATATTTTTAATGAAAGAATAATCCAGTCGATACTATCAGGCATCATTAATGATCAGCTGCTCTGTTTGTGCCTTTCTGCCTTGAGCAAAAACGTCCTTAACCCAGCGTGTTTGTACCTGGTGTCTTCTGTGAGCTCGTTGTTCGCTGGTTAAATCAAACCAGGCATCTAAAAACCTTCTAAAAGACAATTATTGAACAGCCTTTGGCAAGGCAAACTTGTGTAAAACTGCCTTTCTGTTCCAAAGGGGTTCTGTGAATCTGCCGCCCTTCCCTGGTCCGTATTCCTGAACTGGACTTGGTACTGGGACAGGAGAAAGGAAGAGGATCCCACTCCTCGACGCTGGTTCTAAGGCAGCGGCAAGGAGCTTTGGGCTTGTGTCAGCACCGAGCTGGGTGTAATTCCGTGAACATTAAAGCTGGAAAACCTAGAGAAGCTTTTAAGGGCTGTTATCCTGAGGTGTCTCCGTCTCTTTCTTGGGAGCTGGTGGCTGCTCTCCCGATTTCCGAGGGAACGCGAGTTCTCGGAGTGACTCAGCTTTACAAGAACACCGCTTTGAGCGATGCTAATCCTGACTGCTCCAGTGTTTTGTTTGCCCAATATCCTTCCCGGAGAGCCGGGCGTCCTTTGTTCTCCTCTCAGACGTGAGGCAGGGCTGAGCTGGGGCCCGAAGGAATGACGGAATGCCCCTGGAATGTGATGTGTCACATCTGGTAAAAAAGGGCTTCAAAAAAGTCAGACTTGCCCTTTATTTGCGGGTGGATGGATGGGACTGACACGTCCTTGGAAGGTGGGAAGGAAGGAAAAGGAAAAAAAAGCCTGGCTAGGGTTGAAATTCATGTTGCTGATCTTTTTTTAGAAGAAATAACTGAAAATGTAATAAAAAGCCTCAAAGTCTGGGAGCTTTGGATGGCAACATTTCTGAGTCAGAAAAAGGATTTTTGGATGCAGCTGGAAACCATTGCAACAGCTGCACGCGAGCCAAGAAATAAAGTGTTTTTGGGAGCAGCTGGAGAGTTCATATCCTGCTGCAAGGATGGGAAGGCTGCTGCTTTTCCAGCCATTTCCCTTTTGGGTATTGCAGAACCGTGGGATTGTGGAATACCCTGGGCTGGAGGGGACCCACGGGGATCACGGAGCCCAGCTCCTGCTCCCCTCCCGTGGTTATCCCGCCGTGGAGTTTCCTGCCTGTGCAGAGCTGGTTCTTCAGGTGGTGCTTCCCTCTCCCTCGGGATGCAGGGAGCGCCCGGAGCTGCTGGGCCCTTCCATGGACATTTTGGGCTGCACCCCGTGGCTCTGAATGATGCCTTGGGTTTTAACTTTTATATTCTTCAAACCTTGTACTGCCCAGTAGTTTCTTGTAGCCTGTCAGCTTCTGCTCTCTCATGCTAAGGTAGATGTACCAAAGCCTCGCTGAGCTTGTTATTCAAGGACACCCAGACTGTCCTAGGCCCAAAAAGTGTAAACCAGGGCCTGTAGAGAGGTGGAGAAATTGTAGAAATTACATCATTAGCTAAAGTTTTAATTGGGAATTTATGCTGATACGCAAATGGACCAAACCTATAAAAGTGTGAAGAACTCGTGACTCACTGTCCATCTTGGGGTCCTTTTTGGCTGTAGCCTTTGGCTCCCCGGGGGGTAGCTCTGAAGGCCTTTCAAATAAATACCTGCCTTTATTCCCTTATTCTGTCTAGTCTCTGTTTTTAGGTGGCCACTTTAGGCATCATGTGTGCCAAGGAGCAGAGGGGCACCCACAGCCTGCTGGGATTGCCACTTGTGGGAGACTCTTCTGACTTTAGATGGTAACTGAGGAGAAAAATATTGATTAATATGAATGACGGGGAGAATAATTGAGTGTGTTGAGTAATAAAGGCAGCAGAGCCATAATTAGCATCCTCTCAGTGCCCTGACTCCTGGATTTTGGGAATGTGCAGCAGCACAGCTGCCAAGGTCCCTTTAAAGTCGGGTGTGTTGCAGCAAGCACAGGATGATCACAGGAATGAGCAATCCTCCCATTGTCTCACTTCCCTGGAAGTTGGAATGGAGAATGAATCCTCTGCTCCATTGTCATCCCCTGCCTTCCTGCCGGGCTCCTTCCTCTCCTCCCTGCGAATATTCTCCCGAGGTTTAAGTGCGAGGGGAAAGTAAGATTGGCATTTTGAGCTGTTAAATGAGGTTAATCAGCTTGGTGGTGGGTGGGAGAAACGTGCTCTGGGGTTAAGAATTTGATATTAGTGGTTAGCAGGACCCTTCTTGCCAGACCTGTGAAAATTCCCTTCAGTCGGGCAGGAGCCTTTTGCTTAAAGATCACCTGACGGTTTTATTGCTGCTGTAATTAAGAGAAACGCAGGGGTGTGGAAGGTGGCATCTTTTCCCCTTCTCCTGAAGACCCTGGTTTGGGTTTCCTGGGAAGGAATTAGGGCTGGAAATCGCTGCTCTGCAAAAGCAAAGCCATGGAGCTGCTGGAATCTCTGCAGGCCGAGGAAGGCTGGTCTGAGCAGACGTGGGGATGTGTAATTCCGGCAGCTGCCGGCGTGGCTGACCTGGCGGGGAGCAACGCTGATCCTTTTCCCTGGCTTTTGGCAGAGTCAGGAAAAATAACACGGATGACGTTTTCCAAAAATACATCCCTCCCTCTGCAGAAGGCGCGGTGAGGATGCAATAATCCAGCAGGAGGGCTGGGTGCAGCCAGGATCCCTCCTTCCAAGAGTTAAACCCTTGAGAAGCAGCGGATCAGTTTTTGCAGTGTCTGCTCGACTGCCATCCACGGCTGGCAGCAGGAGCAGGAGGGATGATTGTCCTGTAACAGGAGAAGCAGCTCACAGATTGCCAATATAATTGCCTGCTTTAATTGATTTCACCTTCTTGCCTCTGATATTAGAATGTGAAAGGCAAAGTTGCTATTTTTGTAGCAACGCACATGTAATTAGCACAAAACCCACCCAGGGCATGGAAATCCGAGCTGAAACGTTTGGTGACAAATGCAAATTCCAGCCTAAATATTTTCCCCTGCTTGGCAGTGAATCGATGCTGGTAAAAAGATGCACAACAAGTCCTCCTGCACAAATCCAACTCTCACCCACTGCTGTGCTGGGTATTCCTGCCCCACAGCAGCAGGGAAGAGCGGATGGAACAGGGATGGAGCGGGAATGCCGTGGTGGCAGTGCTGGCCTCGGAGCTGCAGCCTGCCCAGCTGCCTCTGGCTCCTGGGAACAGCAAAGTGCAGCAGCACCGGCTCCTTCCCTGCCCAAACATTCCCTCCGGCCGTTCCAGGTGGGATTAACTCTGCCCTCTGAAGGCAGAGCTGCGTCCAGTGAGAGCATCAAATCAGCCTCCACGGGGGCATCCTGCACTCCAGCCATCACCAGCGTGCTCTGTGCGTGGGAAAATGGGATGAATCCATGCATTTTGGTGATTTAACCAGTGCATTTTCTTGGATTCCGTGGATTTCTGGCCTCGCAGTTGCAGCTGAACTGTAAGAAGTGTTGAAGTAGCAACAGAAATGGTTGTGATGGCACTCGGGGAGTCTGTTCACAGGATTGCTTTTGATTTGTTGTATCCAAAGTGTCTTTTCCAGGAGTGTAATTCCTGTTGTCCCAATAGACCAGGCAAGTCTGGGCTGGCACTGGTGCCTGTTCAAAGAGGGGCACACACCTGGCTTTCCCTCTCCCCCCCCAGCTCAGACCACACCCATGGATGTGGATGTGTATCATCATTTTTTCCAGTTAATACTGTCAGATTCTGGGTTTCCTGGAAAGGCTTTCAGTGCTTAAAAACTGAATTTTTTTTTTTTTTAACACTTAATCCAATAGTTGTAGAACCCCAGGATGGTTTGGGTTGGGAGGGGCCATAAAATCATCTCATTCCAACCCCGTGCCGTGGGCAGGGACACTTTGCACAGACCAGGCTGCTCAGGGCCCCACTAATGACCTCAAACACAGTGTGAGGCTTAATTAAACAGTTCAGGGCTCTGCCTCCTTCCCTGCCACCCTCAGCACTGAGTGTGTGTACCCAGCCCTCTGAGACTTGTCCGAGTGCTCCCCTGGCAGCTGGAGTGCTGGAAGTGACCTGGGCATGGAGATTATTGGGGATTTGGATACAGAAGGCACAGAAACAAATGGATTGCTTGGGCTGAACTGGGAAATTGTGAGATTTTTTGATTGACATGACTTCCCTACACTTGATTCTTTTCAAACTGAAAACTTCCCACCTTATTTGCAGCCAAATATCAAACAAACTGAAAGAGGGGAAATTTAGGCTAGAAATGAGGGAGAAATTCTTCCCTGTGAGGGTGGGAGGGCCTGGCACAGGTTGTCCAAAGGAACTGAGGCTGCTGCTGGATCCCTGGAAGTGTCCAAGGCCGGGCTGGAACAACCTGGGCTAGTGGAAGGTGTCCAGGGGCTGGAATGGGATGAGCTTTGAGGTCCCTCGCAGCCCAAAGCCCTGTGATTCCATGATTGTGTGGTGTGTGAGAGCAGGAGGAATGCTGATCCCCATAAAAGTGGAGATGGCTTTCCTTCCCTTACAGACTCAGCGTTCCTGCTTTGAGGGAGACCATCTGCTCTGCATTTCCAGTAACTGTCATCCTCCCACAGCTACCAGAACACTTGTGATTTTGGGGGAAAAAAAACCACTTTTCTCTATAATTAACACTTTGCACATCTTGTCTTTCAGATGGGAAGAGGAGCTGACGAGGAGGATGAGCCTGGAATCTATGGTGGAAACCTTGCGAGAGGTGAGGTTTGAGGAGCTTGGAGTGAAAGGTGCAGGGGTTTTCTGCACCTTTGGTCATGCTGGTCGTCATTTTATTTGTGTTTTAATTAAAAATCTGACTTCTGGCTAGAGCAGCTGTGCTGCTGTAGAGGACAGTGTTAATGTTGGGAAGCTGGGATGAAATTTGTGACAAAGTTTGTGACAAAGTGGGAGGAGGGAGTGGAAGTTACAGTGGAGGATAATTTTAAAACAATTGAATTTCACTAAAGAATTAAATTCTGTGCTAAACCCCTTTTTCCCCTGATGCCTTCTCAGCCTGCTCAGGCTGGGTGAGGAGCTTTGCTGGGCTCTCCCCTCTCACCTCTGGGGTGTTCTGCCTTGCAGGAGGCACAGGAAGCAGAAGCTCTCCAGGAGGAGCTGAATGAGAAGATTGAGAGGCTGAAAGCAGAACTTGTGGTGTTTAAGGGTCTGATGAGTGATGTAAGTACAGAGGGCCCTCTGTGGGTGTTGTGTCCTGCAAACGGCTTCACCCATGGCCAGGCGATTAGCGAGTGCTGCTGTGTGATTAATCAGTGAGTGCTGCTGTGTAATTAGCCATGGCTGCTGGGATCTAATGCATCAGACAGATCCCCCTCCCCGCTTCCTGTCTGGTCTGTGTGGAGATGCATTAACTGCTGCTTAGCCCATAACCAGGACTCTGCCTCCCCTCCCCTTCCCCGCAGCTGGCGGGGCCAGCACTCGGATCTGGGAAGAAAGGCTTGGAGAGCTCCCGGGCTGGGGTGCAGGGTCACCACTGTGCAGCACCAGGAGCTGCTGGCACGGGGACCCTGCCTCGAGTTCTGCAGGAAAATCATGTTCCTAAAGGAGCACATTGTATGGAGTCATGGAATGGTTTGGGTTGGGAGGAGCTTAAAGATCATCCTGTCCCACCCCCTGCCGTGGGCAGGGACGCCTTCCACTGTCCCAGGGTGCTCCAAGCCCCGTCCAGCCTGGCCTTGAGCACTTCCAGGGATGGGGCAGCTTCTCTGGGCACCCTGTGCCAGGCCCTCCCCACCCTCACAAGTGTTTCCCATCTCCCTTAATGGAGCTCTGAAAAGATGAATCCAGGAATCCTGGTTCAGGTATTGGCTTTGCTTCCAGGGCTGGGTCAACCTCATGGCTTAAAAAAAAAAGACAAAAAGACTTGTTTTCTCAGGAGTTTCCTCATGTCTCCTCAGATACTGAGTTCTCTTCAAAGCCAGAGGATCTTTTAGGATGAAATTATTTTATTTAAACCGTGAGAGCATGCAGATATCTGGAAAGATAAGCCAGGTGAACATTAAGGTGCCTTTCTCAGTAAGTGTGAGGCAGCGCTGAAGCCACTTGTGTAAGGAACAAACCCCGTTACGCCGATTTATTGTGTAATTTTTGCTCACAACAGCCTTCTCCTGACTTCACACAAACCTGCTGAACCCGCTCCCGGCTGTCAAATCCATTCTCTCAGGGCCACTAGATCTGCTCATGGGAAATTTGGCAATTAGCTGGGTGTCCTTCTGGTGGTTAATCGAGGATGGCCGTGCTCGGTTAGAGGCAGCCTGGAAGGGAGAGGCCTGACTTTGTTTCACTGAGGATTTGACTGCTCCATGTGTACAGAAAGGGAGGTGGTGGTGAAGGCAAACATCCTCCTGGGCTCAGGGAAAGTGCTCTGGGCTCTGCACACTTGGAGGGATAAGGGAACCCAAGGAAAGCGCTGGGAGTGCTTGCTTTGAACCTCACTGGGTAAATATTTAGAAGAGAGAAGTGCAAAATGTTGGCACGTGGCTCTTTCCTTCCTGCAGATAAGGATCCGCAGTTCAGTGGGTCGGATTGTGTCGAGTGTGTCAGTGTTGAGAGATTTGTTTTCCTCGGTGTGTCTGGAAAACAGAAATCTCCAAAGGTGGTTCACAGGGCCTGGAGAAGACCCTGTAATAATTTAAAAAACAAAAAAAGCAAACCAAACCAACAAAAAGCCCAAAGCTTTCCTCATATAAAGGGGATTTGGTGTTTAAGGGTGGTCTGCAAAGGGTTTTTCCACTTTGGTGTCCCAAGTGGAAGCGTTGCTTGGGAGTGGGACTGTCCAACAGAGCAAGTCTGGACTAGGATGGAAAATGTGCTTTGGGGATTTTTTAATGCTTCTTCCTTCATGAGGAGCCAGATGTTCTGTCTGAGTGGGAGTATCTCTCAGAAATAGAGCTACTACCAGGCAGTATTTTTCCTGCAGAATTTTTCCTGCAGAATTTTTGCTGGGCTGGAAGCCAGGTTAGTGCCAGCGAGGAGTGTTCTCTGTGCCAAGGTTTTCATGGATCTCTTTAGATCCAGTCATGACCTGATGGTTCCGTGCCCTGTGTGCAGTTGCTGTGGAGCCTGGTTCTGGTTTAACAGCAGCTTCTCCGTGCAGGCACAGCTTTTGTGTCTGAAAGAGGGGAAGTGTTGCATCCTCACCAGGTTTTATATTTCATTCTGCTCTGCACACGCTGCACAGGGGGGTTTTCTCCATTTTTAAAGTGTTATTTACAGGATCCCAGAATGGTTTGGGATGGAAGGGACCTTCAGGACAATCCAGTCCCACCCCCTGCCATGGACAGGGACACCTTCCACCATCCCAGGTTGCTCCAAGCCCTGTCCAGCCTGGCCTTGGACACTTCCAGGGATGGGGCAGCTTCTCTGGGCATTCCATTGTCCCACCCTGTTCCTGACCCATCGAGGCTCCCCCTTGCCACACTGAGCAGTTGTTTTGGGGTGGGTGCAGGTTTTTTTCAGTGGCAAACCCCTCAGAGTTGAAACTTTGTTGGAATCAGGGGTGAGCACTCCCTGTGAGCTGGGGAGTCCTGAGGCTGCCCGGAGAGCAGGGTGTGATGCTGTTAGACACTGGTGTGGCCTGGGGTTCCAGAGATACTGTGGGGTATCTCTTCTTGCCTGAACTGTCTAATAATAGAAGGTAATCCCTGCTGTCCTTCCTGCAGCCCATGACAGACCTGGACACAAAGATCCAAGAAAAGGCCATGAAGGTGGACATGGACATCTGCCGCCGAATCGATATCACGGCCAAGCTGTGCGATGTCGCGCAGCAGCGCAACTCGGAAGACGTTTCCAAGATTTTCCAGGTGATTAGGCCCTGAATTTTCCATAGGGTAGGGCAGGAGGGAGCAGTGCTGAGCAGTGTGGCCCAGGTCATTTGGCTTTTCTTGAACTTTCTCTATAGCTGTATTTCCCTCGCTGTCTGTCAGCGTAGCTCTGCTGCAGGAGCTGCTGCAGCACCAAGAGCACAAAGTGCAGAGGGTTTAAAAAAAAAAAGAGTCCCAGGATGATCTTTAAGCCTTGCTGTGAGTCTGATGTTAGTCTGCTCTGAATGCAGGGAAAAAAGCAGTGTTACAGGGTCTAGGTTTGTATAATTCCTCCCTCCCATTTGTTCCCTTCACAAGTGAGAGGTTTCAAGCTCGTGGAACTGTCATCTCAATGTTCTTATTTCTGGCTCGAGCTCCGTGGCCAGAAATAACATTTCTGTGATGGTGAGCTCTGGCTGCTCTGTGAGACACAAGCTCCAGTTGCTTTCCTTGGAGCTCCTTGGTGCTAGAAGGAAAGTCCTTTAATTTGCTGCAGAAGCTCTGCCTGGAGCAGAGCTGTCACTCCCAGTGCAGCTGGTCTTGTCACAGCTGCAGTTCCAGCCCTGATTAACCCACCTTCCTTCTGCTTCCATCTAAATGTGTCTTGTTCAGGCTCTCAGTAACTCTGATGCTTTTCTGTGTCTACTGATAGCACACAGTGTGCTAAATGCTGTCCGAAAGCACTGTGAAAGATCCTTGTGGGCTCTACTGGCGCAGTTGCCTAAATGTTTGATGGTTTTTTTCCCCTTATGTTCCCTAAAAGACTCAAACCTCCTCAGAGGAGAATTATTTCTCCGGCAAGTTGTGGCACTGCATGGTGCCAGTGCTGCCTTCTTGTCTCTGAGGAGAATTGCTGAGTCTTTCTGCTCAGAGGTGACTGCAGAGCACACTCCTGGCCAGGCCTGCAGGGGTTAAAATGACCAGGAGAAAGAAACCTTGGAGAACAAGGCCAACAAGGGATGGTTTGTGTGCCAAGCAGCGGGAAAACTGCGGGAGTGGCCTGTGTGTTTGTGGCTCTGGCACCAGCTGGGAGCATCCTGTGTTCCCAGCCCTCTGGGATCATCCTGTGTGTTCCCAGCCCTCTGGGATCCTCTGGGATCATCCTGTGTGTTCCCAGCCCTCTGGGATCCTCTGGGATTATCCTGTGTGTTCCTGGCCCTCTGGGATCCTCTGGGATCTGGGAGCATCTTGTGTATTCCCAGCCCTCTGGGATCCTCTGGGGTCTGGGAGCATCCTGTGTGTTCCCTGCCCTCTGGGATCCTCTGGGATCATCCTGTGTGTTCCTGGCCCTCTGGGATCCTCTGGGATCTGGGAGCATCTTGTGTATTCCCAGCCCTCTGGGATCCTCTGGGGTCTGGGAGCATCCTGTGTGTTCCCTGCCCTCTGGGATCCTCTGGGATCATCCTGTGTGTTCCCAGCCCTCTGTGCCCCTTGCAGGGGTGTCCCTTGAGTTCCCTGAAGTTCATTTCTTGGGGGCTGTCCGGGCTTTTCCGTGGCTCAGCCAACCCTTCTGTGTCTGCTGGAGGATTCTCAGTCTGCTGCTGGGGTGGGGATGGCCCTGGAATGGAGGCTCTCTGGAAAGGTTTCCTGTCTGCTCCTTGCTGGGGTTCTGTGCTGGAGGCCACACCTGTGGTGGCAGCAGGAGAGGGAGAGTTCTGTCACTGCTCTCTGCCCGGGCACCGCTGCCCGCTTCCGCTTTTCCCTGGCTCCTTCCAGCCCCTGCATGTCCCTGGCAGGCCCCAGGCCGGGCTCGGTGAGCAGATGAACGTCCCCAGAGTGCTGGCAGCCTGCAGCTCGCTTTGCTCTTCCCAGCTGCTTCCCTGTGCTCCGTGTCCAGCACTCCTCACAGGCGCGATTCCCGCCGCGAGCCCGGGCAGGGAACCCCTGGATTTCCCGGGAGCTGCTCGGACCTAACGTTGTCCTCTCCTTCCACCCCTGACTTCCCTCTCCCCCTCAGCTGAGCCCTGTAGTCACTGCTGCTCTCTCCACCCAAGGTGGCTTCCAAGAAGAAGGAGCGGAAGCTCGCGTCCGACGAGGAGCTGTCGGAGCAGGACGCGGACAACGGGAGGTTCTCGGACGACGAGGTCAGCTGCTCCCTCAACATCACGGATGAGATGAAGAGGATGTTCAACCAGCTGTGAGTGTCCCAGGAAAACTGCTCCTGGCAGGCAGCCTTAGCCTGGAACCCCTGGGCTGGCAGCGTGGCGCAGGCCAGGAGGGTTTGGGGAGGTTCAAATAAAATGAACGGGTTTTTGCTCCTCCCTCAAGTGGGAGGAACCACAGAGGACACAAAAAATACAGACTGGTTTTGCTGCTGTGTTGTTGCAAAAGAGGAAAAATGCAACAAAAAAGGGTCAAACCCAGGAGTCTGTTCTGTGTGTTTGGCTGAGTATTTGATTCCTGGAGTTTGCTGCTGCTTGGCTGGATAGAATTTGTACTGAAAGCTCAGCTTGGAGTGGATACAAACCTCTCAAGTGTTTTGGGATGTTTTTCAGTTGGGCTGTAGGCAAATGGGAGTGGGGGATCTGTCTGGAAGATCAGTGGATGACTATTTTAGTCCCTTAGGCCCTTAGATGTCAGGCATGTTGGTGTTGTCAGCTGTGCTGCGAAGTCCAGTCTCACGAATTATAAGAATTGGAGTTTATTTTGCCTAGAGCTTTACCCCAAACCAAATCTTTTTGCCTAAAGCTTTACCCCAAACGAAAGCTTTGCCCCTAAACCAAATCTTTTTGCCTAAAGCTTTACCCCAAACGAAAGCTTTGCCCCTAAACCAAATCTTTTTGCCTAAAGCTTTATCCCAAACCAAAGCTTTTCCCCCAAACCCCACGAAGGAAGTTCGTAGCAGCCGAGGAGGGACTCCCAGCACGTGGTGCTGCACCGAGCAGCTCAGGGAGGTGGCTGGAGATGTGCCCCGAGTTCCCTTCTGCCATCAGGGACAGGGTGGGGGTGGGGGAGGCTTTTGGGGCTCTCTGCTGTTCTCTTTTGGCAGAGAGAAGCCGAGTGGGGCTGGGGGGTGTCTCCTGGCAGCGCCGGCAGTGACGGCGGGGAGCAGAACCCCCAGTGCTTTCCCACACGGTGCAGGGCAGGATCCGTGCGGAGGAGGACACGAGGGGCGGTCTGAGAACCACCAACTCCTCTTCTGTTGTCAGACATTGCCCAGAGCTCCGGTTCCAGGGGGAGTTTCCTCCTTTCTGCCTGAATTCCCTGTGTGGGAGGGATGTTTTTTGCCAAAGCTGTGGATGATTCCCCTTGTTAGGGCTCCTTTCAGGTGTCTTTAGGCCCTTAGTAATAATCAGGGTAATAAATACAGATTTGTGACTTCTCCACTGCTGAACTCGGTGTGACAGCAGGCAGTGTGTGGCTTTTTTTAAAAAAACAAGAAGCTAAAATGTACCTACTAGGTTGGCCATGCATTTGGGTTTTAATTTTGTTCCCAAACCTGCCCTGTGAGACCCAGCTCTTATTGGTGCTGCTGACGAGGATAATTTTTATCTCCTGGTCCTTTTACACATGGCACAAAGTGCTACAGGAACCTTGTTCTGTCAAGCTGGGGTCATGTGGGAAAGTGTTGGTGGCTCACTGGGTCTTTGTGAAGTAAAAAATAATAGTTTAGAAGTAGATGAGGAGCTCACTAACAGCAACAACTTGCATTTTAGCTGTGATGAACTTAATTTTTAAGAATCAAGTAGCAAAAAATTCAAACTGCAGTGGATTTTGAGCAGTATGTGAGGTCAGCCCAGGAGCCTTTGTGCTCTCTGGCCAGGACAGATCTTGCAAAAAAGAAAACTATTTGAAGAAGTGGAATTGCAAAAGGCACAATCACGAATGTCCAAGTTTTTTAAATGACGTTTTTACAGTGCTGCTGATCCAGACAAAACTCCTCTCCTGTCCCTTGCCAAGCTCTGCAGCCTCCCGGGACAGCATCGGGCTCCTTCCCGAGATGTTATCAGCCCAGAGGAAGTGAGCTAAAGCCAGAAAAATGCATCAGCCTGGAATCCAGGCTGCTTAGGGAGCAATTCCAGCTCTTTGTCAGGGCTCCTGAACCGGGATCAGAAGCAGCTACTGGTCTGTGCTCTGCCCCCTGAAACTTTCCTTTATTGCACAATTTGAGCAGATAAGGGAGGGAAAGGCCACTGCTGCCTGTCTGCCCTGCCCTCGGTGGCTGCAGGAGTGTTTGTCTCCTCTGCCCATGGCTTTGGGGCTCAGCCTCCTCACCCTCGCTCCTGTCAGGGCCCGCCGGGAGGGTTCCCAGGGCTGCCGGGAGCCGCTGGCTGAACTCCGCCGTGAAATCAGCGCGGCTTCCCTGCCCCGGAACGTTCCCGGCTGCGTCTGGGCTCCTTTGCCCACCGACCGAAAGAACAGCTCCAAACATTTTTGTGGTTTTGCAAACAGGGGAAGCTTCTGTGCAGCTCCATCTGGAGGGCAGAGCCAGGCCTGGTGCCTGGAGCAGGAGCTCCAACAAGGATCTTTTATTCTGCTGCGGGGTGGCAGAGAGCCCGGGAGAGAGGGACTTGGACAGTGGCACAGGCTGTTTGTAAAAGCCGCGAGGATTTCCATTGTCCCCTCGTTCAGCTCTCATAGCCCATTTTTCTAGACAATTAATTAAAGGACTGAGGGAGTGGGGCTGGAGTGGGTTCGTTAATGCCTGTCCTGTTCTCGCAGTCGGGAGACGTTTGATTTTGATGACGACTGTGACAGTTTAACATGGGAGGAGAACGAGGAAACGCTGCTGCTTTGGGAAGACTTCACCAACTGCAATCCCTCAATTGACCTCCAAGGAGAGGTGAGTTCATCCCCATTATTTTCTCCAACTCTTCTCTGCAGAAACTCTCCCTCAGCTCCTCTTCCAGCCCTTTGAGCCTGTGGGTGTTTGACTGCTGATCTAGTCTGCCACACAAACCCACTTGGATTTCAAAATTCTCTTAGTGCTTCGTCTCTGCGGTTGATTTTTGGTCTGTGCAATCACTTTATTGGCCAAACTTTATTTCCTTGGCTCCTTCAAACTGAGCATTTAAAACTACCAAGTGAGAGGCAAAAGATCCAACTGTCTATTCCAGGAGCATCAGGGAATCTGTCACCCTTTCTCTGGGCTGACAGGAAAGGGTTTAGATTGGATATTAGGGAAAAATCCTCCCCCGTGAGGGTGGTGAGGCCCTGGCACAGGGTGCCCAGAGCAGCTGTGGCTGCCCCTGGATCCCTGGCAGTGCCCAAGGCCAGGCTGGACGGGGCTGGGAGCACCCTGGGACAGTGGAAAGTGTCCCTGCCCATGGCAGGGGGTGGCACTGGATGGGCTTTCAGGTCCCTTCCCACCCAAACCAGTCTGGGATTCCGTGATCTTCCACACAGCACCTGACTTTCTCTATACATTGTCATTCACACTTTAATTATGATAATGTGTGGAGTGCAGGGGGTGGGATTGCACAGTTATTCCTGTGGGGAGCAAAGCAGCCTCGGGGTGATCTGTGGAAGGTGTTAAAGGACATGAGTCCCATCCCAAACAAAGATCCTGTGGCTGCAGGACCACACAAAGCCCCAGGGATCCTCTGAACCCGTGAATCTCGTGCCTCCCTCTCCCCAGCAGTGGGGATCTGCTGGCAGTGGTGGATAATGAACAGCTTCCTTTTAATCCCTGAGATCCCAGGGAAAGGCAGCTACTGGCAGCGTGCTGCCACTCCTGAGCCTCCTTAAACCAGCCTGGAGAGGGCTGGGAATGGGCTGGGAATGGG
>VWZW01004302.1:24056-34936 GCA_013397115.1 Edolisoma coerulescens | reverse complement strand
GTGTAGTTATTTGGGCTTCACAGGAGATTTTTTGGGCCGATCTGGGAGATTTTGGGGCTGATCCTTACAGGGTGTGATGTTATTTGGGCTGCACAGGAGATTTTTGGCCTGGACCTCATTGGTTTTTTGGGCCAATCCTCATGATTTGTGTTGTTTTTCAGGCTNCCCTTTTGGACTCCGAAACCCCCTTTTCGGACCCCCAAGCCCCTTTTTGGACCCTCAAACCCCCTTTCAGAGCCCCAAACTCACTCTTTTTCTCCCCAAGTCCTTCGCACGGATCAAGAAGTGGCTGCAGCACGCCCGGAGCTCGCCCAACCTGACCATCCTGGCGGGCGGCGGCTGCGACGACAGCGTGGGCTACTTCGTGGAGCCCTGCATCGTGGAGAGCAAGGACCCCCAGGACCCCATCATGAAAGAGGTGGGAGCAGCTCCCGGGGGGGATCCCCATCCCAAAATCCCTGCGGGAGCTGCAGGGATGGGCTCCTGCAGGGATGGATCTGTTCGGGATTGAGCTGGTTGGGGCGGGGGAGAGCCCGCTGCTCCTTCCTGGGGTTTAGGCTGCACACAGGAGATTTTTGGGCCAGTCTGGGAGATTTTGGGGCTGATCCTCATGGGGTGTGTAGTTATTTGGGTTGCACAGGAGATTTTTGGCCTGATCTTCATTGGTTTTTGGGCTCACAGGGTATTTTTAGGCTGATGCTCACAGTTTGTGTTGGATTTTGGGGCCAGTCCTCATGGTGTGTGTTTTTGGGGGGCTGCACAGGAGATTTTGGGGCTGATCTTCATGGGGTGTGATGTTATTTGGGTCGCACAGGAGATTTTTTGCGCTGATCCTCATGGGGTGTGTAGTTATTTGGGCTGCACAGGAGATTTTTTGGGCCAATCTGGGAGATTTTGGGGCTGATCCTCACAATTTGTGTTGTTTTTGGGCTGATCCTGATGGGGTGTGTGGTTTTTTGAGGCAAATCCTCACAGTTTGTGATGTTTTTTGGGCTCTCAGGACATTTTGGGGCCGATCCTCACTGGTTTTGTTATTTTTTGGGCTAATCCTTAGAGTGTGTTGTTCTTTGGGCTCACAAGAGATTTTGGGGCTGATCCTCATGGGGTGTGTAGTTATTTGGGCTGCACAGGAGATTTTTGGGCTGCACAGGAAATTTTGGGCCCAATCCTCACTGTGTGTATTGTTTTTCAGGCCAATTCTCACAGGGTGTGATGTTATTTGGGCTGCACAGGAGGTTTTTTGGGCCAATGTGGGAGATTTTGGGGCTGATCCTTCCAGGGTGTGTGGTTATTTGGGCNCCAGTCCTCATGGTGTGTGTTTTTGGGGGGCTGCACAGGAGATTTTTGGGCCAGTCCTGATGGGGTGTGTTGTTCTTTGGGCTCACAAGAGATTTTGGGGCTGATCCTCACAATTTGTGTTGTTTTTGGGCTGATCCTGATGGGGTGTGTGGTTTTTTGAGGCAAATCCTCACAGTTTGTGATGTTTTTTGGGCTCTCAGGACATTTTGGGGCCGATCCTCACTGGTTTTGTTATTTTTTGGGCTAATCCTTAGAGTGTGTTGTTCTTTGGGCTCACAGGGGATTTTGGGGCCGATCCCCACAGGGTGTGGGGTTTTTTTGGGCTGATCCTCATGGTTTGCATTGTTCTTTGGGCTCCACAGAAAATTTTCGGGCTGATCCTCAAGGTGTGTGTTGTTTTTTGGAGCCAGTCCTCACAGTTTGTGTCGTTCTCTGGGCTGATCCTCATGGGGTGTGTAGTTATTTGTGGTTTGTGTGGAGTTTTTGGGCCGATCCTCACGGTTTGTGTGTTGTTTTTGGGGCCGATCCTCCTGGTTTGTGATGTTTTTTGGGGCCGATCCTGATGGTTTGTGTCGTTCCTTGGGCTCCAGGAGATTTTGGGGCTGATCCTGATGGTTTGTTCGTTGGTTTTGGGGCCGATCCTCATGGTCTGTGTCGTTCTTTGTGCTCCCAGGAGATTTTGGGGCTGATCCTGATGGGTTGTTCGTTGGTTTTGGGGCTGATCCTCATGGTTTGTGATGTTTTTTCGGGCCGATCCTGATGGTTTGTATTGTTCTTTGTGCTCCCAGGAGATTTTCAGGCCGATCCTGATGGTTTGTGTGGAGTTTTTGGGCCGATCCTCACGGTTTGTGTGTTGTTTTTGGGGCCGATCCTCACAGTTTGTGGTGTTTTCTGGGGCTGATCCTGTCGGTTTGTGTTGTTCTTTGTGCTCCCAGGAGATTTTCGGGCCGATCCTGATGGTTTGTATCGTTCTTTGTGCTCCCAGGAGATTTTCGGGCCGATCCTGATGGTTTGTATCGTTCTTTGTGCTCCCAGGAGATTTTCGGGCCGATCCTGATGGTTTGTATCGTTCTTTGTGCTCCCAGGAGATTTTCGGGCCGATCCTGATGGTTTGTATCGTTCTTTGTGCTCCCAGGAGATTTTCGGGCCGATCCTGATGGTTTGTATCGTTCTTTGTGCTCCCAGGAGATTTTCGGGCCAATCCTGATGGTTTGTGTGGGGTTTTGGGGCCGATTCTGATGGTTTGTGTTGTTCTTTGTGCTCCCAGGAGATTTTCGGGCCGATCCTGACGGTTTTTGTGTATCCCGAGAATCGCTACAAGGAGGTGCTGGAGCTCATCGACACCACCACCCCCTACGGCCTCACGGGGGCGCTCTTCGCCCAGGAGAAGTGAGTCCCAAATTCCCCAAAATTCCCCAAATTCCCCCGAAAAGCAGCCGGGGATGCTTTCCCCGTCTGGAGTGGGCCGTGGATCTCCCTTCTCTCCAGAGGAGGAAAGAGCATTTCCCACAGCGCTCGTGCTGCTTTTAGTGCTGCTCCTGCAAGGAGGGAAAGGGACGGTTTGAAAGTGGTTTCTTAGCCGAAAAAGCTTTTTTTCAGGAAGGAATTATCCCAAATGAATGTTTGGAGCATGTGGGGGATGAACCCATGGCCCACTTAGCAGGAGGAGGGCAAAGAGCAGAGTAACGTCAGAGAGATTCATCCAAAAGTTATCCCAAAATCCTGGGACGGTTTGGGGTGGGAGGGACCTTAAAGCTCACCCAGTGCCACCCCTGCCAGGACAGGACACCTCCCACTGTCCCAGGTTGCTCCCAGTCCTGTCTAACCTGGCCTTGGGCACGTCCAGGGATGGGGCAGCCACAGCTTCCCTGGACAATGAGAGATAATGACCTTCATTTAATCACCACAAAACTTAAATAGAGAAAGAAACTGAAAAAAAACCCCAAAGCAGGGAAAATGCAGGAGCTGTGTGTGTGTGAAACCCCCGAGGCCTGGAACTGAGCACGAGGACACACAAACTCCTCTTGAGGAAACACAAACTCCTTTTTGCCCAGTTCTGGTGGCTCTGCCGGAGCCCCAGATCCTGGGATGTGCTCAGGGCTGTACCTTTCCTTGCCCAGGAAAGTCATCGAGGAGTCCCGGAGGCTGCTGCGCAACGCCGCCGGCAACTTCTACATCAACGACAAATCCACGGGCGCCGTGGTGGCCCAGCAGCCCTTCGGGGGCTCCCGCATCTCAGGTGACACCAGCGCTCCTGGCCGGGCCCTTCCCAGCATGGCTCCATGTCCCTCCGTGTCCCTCCACGTCCTTCCCATTCTCCTTGTCCTTCCGTGTCCCTCCAATTTCTCCATGTGAACCCTTCTGTCCTCCGTGTCCCTCCGTATCCTTCCCTGTCCCTCCATGTCCCTCCCATCCTCCATATCCCTTGTCCTCTATGTCCCTCCCACCCTGTGTCCTTCCATGTCCTTCCCATCCCTCCATGTCCCTCCTGTGCTCGATGTCCCTCCTGTCCCTTATGCCCCTCTGCGTCCCTCCTGTCCTTCCGTGTCCCTCCTTGTCCCCATCCCTGCATGTCCCTCCTGTTCCTCCCATCCCTTGTATCCCGTGTCCTTCCCATCCTCCGTGTCCCTCCCATCTCTTTGCATCTCTCCTGTGCTCCATGTCCCTCCTTGTCCCCATCCCTGCATGTCCCTCCCATCCCTTGTGTCCCGTGTCCCTCTCATCCCTTGCATCCCCTATGTCCTTCCCATCCTGTCTCCCATCTCTTTGCATCCCTCCCGTGCTCCGTGTCCCTCCACGTCCCCATCCTCCGTGTCCCTCCCGTCCTTCCGTGTCCCTCCCATCCCTCTGTGTCCCTCCTGTGCTCCATGTCCCTCTGNCCATGTCCCCATCCCTCCGTGTCCCTCCCGTCCCTCCGTGTCCCTCCCATCCCTCTGTCCCTCCTGTGCTCCGTGTCCCTCCATGTCCTTCCCATCCCTCTGTGTCTCTCCTGTCCCTCCCATCCCTTGTGTCCCTCTGTGTCCCTGTCACCCTGGGTGGTGTCACCCAGCCCTTTCTGCTGTCCCCTCACAGGCACCAACGACAAGCCCGGGGGTCCCCACTACATCCTGCGCTGGACGTCCCCGCAGGCCATCAAGGAGACGCACGTGCCCCTGCGGGACTGGCGCTACGCCTACATGCAGTGACACTGGGGACACCGAGCCCTGGGGTGACAGCTGCCCCTCCACACAGCACTTAAACTACTGATCTCTAACCCACCCCGCTTAGGAGTTATTTTCAAAAAAGGAAAAAAAAAAAAAAAGTGTCGTTAAATTGTAAGCTTGGAAGTCCCCATAGTTTCCTCAGTCACGTGGCACTTGGGGACACGATGGCGAATGTGGCAATGGTTGGATTTGATGATCCTAAAGGTCTTTTCCAACCTCAGTGATTCTGTGTGAGCATGCTTCGTTAGGTCAGTCATTAATTAAGGGGTGGCTGCAGAGGCACAGCTGGACCCCAGCTCCCTTTTCTTCCCGGTTTTCCCATCCCCAGCAGCCCAGAGCGGTTCCCTCCCCACGGGGCTGAGGGGGGATTGAAGCAGGAGAGGAGCATTAGGAGGCCCCGTCCCTGTCACTGGTACTGAGCAATGTCCCCCCCTGTGTCCCCACCAGCCCCAATCCCTGCCTGCACCAGGGGGAGCCAGGCTGGTTCCACACCCTGAGCTGGGTTTGCTCCCCATCCCTGAGCCGGAGCAAAGCCTCACACCCCACAAAGTCCGGGAAGGGAGCTCGGCTGCAGGAACCTCGTGCCAGGAGAGGGCAGCTGTGGTGCTGCTCGGAAATGAGCTCAAGTGCCTTATTCCAGCCTCATTCCAGCCTCGTTCCATCCTTCAGAGCCCTCGGCCGGGGCTGCCCGCACGAGACCTCCCAGCTGGGCTCAGCCGTGGGGCAGAGGAGCAGCAGCACCCCCTTGGTCCCCTGGGGACAAGGCCAGGCTGCCCCTGCTGTTCCCATCAGTTCTTGGCTGCTTCCCCTGCTCTGATCCCTGTGTGGGCACTGGAAGGAATGGGAGAGGTGTTGTTGTTTCAGGAATGTTCCTGCGCGAGCTGCCTGGATGGGTGAACCATCCCTCACCCCCCCTGCAAGGAGCAGGAGCTCCACGACCCCCCTCCCACCCATCCCGGGGAGCTGCTGTCCCCATCCCCAGGGCTCTGCCAGCTGCCAAGTTCAGGCCTTGAATCAGGAGTTAAATCAGGCCTTAAATCAGACTTAAGTCAGGCCTGGCCCTGGGGTCTCCCTCAGGCAGGGCTTGATGATGGGACCTGCAGTGCACACAGGAAAAGGGATCTGGAACACGAGGCCCTGCCTCCTCCAGGCTCAGCTCAATTCACAAACGTGTTTGTTTCTAACCCCTAGAATTAATTACTGCTAATTAACAGGGTTTGCAGGTGGATGGAGCCCTGGCACAGAGTGTTGGGGTCGGTGCTGACCGCAGTCCACGTGCGGGGCAGGGAGGAGTGGCTGGAATTCCTGTGGATCCTGGCTCAGCTAGAAAAATGTGCAATAAAATAATTTTCAAGCCTCTTTGTGTTGCTTTTGTGAATTATTTCTCCAGATTGCCATCAGATAAAGAGCAAGAGCGAGTCTGGCATTGAGGACCTTGAAATAAAACCAACCCAGCTTTAAATTTTCTGCTACAACAAAGATTCAGGGAGAGAGAGGCAGGAACAACAAAGGGCCTCGTTCAGAATCCCAGGATGGTTTGGGCTGGAAGGGACCTTAAAGCCCATCCCATTCCCCCCTTGCCATGGGCAGGGACACCTTCCACTGTCCCAGGCTCCTCCAAACCCCATCCAGCCTGGCCTTGGGCACTGCCAGGGATCCAGGGGCAGCCACAGCTTCTCTGGGCACCCTGTGCCAGGGCCTCCCCACCCTCCCAGGGATCAATTTCTTCCCAATAGCCCATCCAACCCTGCTCTCTTCCAGTTTAAAGCCATTCCCCCTTGTCCTCATCAGTTTTACTCCACAGCATCCTGGTGCTGCACGCTGGGAGCCCAGCTCTGCCCCAAACCACCCCAAACCCTGGCAGGGAGGAGAACACCCCCCATCCCCCAGCAGGGAGGAGAACACCCCTAATCCCTCAGCAGGGAGGAGAGAGCCCCAATTCCCGGCAGGGAGGAGAGAGCCCCAGTCCCCGGCAGGGAGGAGAGAGCCGCGCCCTGCCCGCCAGGATGGGCCCCAAGCCATCACCCAGGTGTGACCACAGCGCTGTCCCCTCCAGCCCAGTCACCTCCGGCCACCCAGCCTGGGATCAGCCCCTCCGAAGCTCCCCCAAACACCACCCCGACCCTTCCCAGCCTGGCCGCAGCTCATTTCAATCTCGTTAAGGGCTCGGCCTCGCCCCCCTGGCCGGGCAGCGCCGGCCCCGAGCTCCCGGCCCAGCCCCTGCCCCCGGCTCGCGCCTTTCACGCCTCGGGGCCGGAGTGTCAAGTGGATTTTTGAGCCTTAACTCTGAATTTCATGGCTTTTGTGGCTCCAAATCAGGCCCCTAATGCCGTTTAAACGTTGGCTTTTTGAAGCTGATAAACGCCTGGGAAGGTGTGGGGAGAGACGGGAGCTTCCTGCTCCAGCATCCCCGCTCGGGTGCTCCTGGAATGGGAAAAGGGGCCTGGGGAGGGCTCGGGGGGTCTGCACGATCCCAATAATGAGCGGCAACAGGTCTGCAGTGCCCTGGTAGCGCTCCAATCCCATTCCCTGGCTCTCGGCATTCCCTGGCACATCCCGGAGCGCTCGGCTGTCCATCCCGGAGCAGGGTGGGAAGCTGAGCCAGGTTCCGGCTGGGAAGTGGCAGATTTTCCCTGGATAACCCCCGGCTCCATCTGCTTCCCGATAGGGGATAATTGGCCCATCAAACCCCGCCTGGGATGGATCCCAAACGCTTCCCCGCCACCCCGGGCGGGCCGGGGCGATAATGGGAACCCCCCGAGCAGGGAGAGCTGCAGCCCTGGGTGGAAGGAAGGCGGGAACCGAGGCGGGGTGGAGCTGGGCATCCCTGTGGGATGAGCTGGGAGAGGGATGGGAGGAGGCTGTGCCCGGGGAGAGCGGCACAGGAACAGCCCCCCCGCTGTCCTGGCACTGAGCAGGGGAGCTTCTGCTTCCTGGGAGACTTAAAAACTAAAAAAAAAAAACCCTAAAAAACAACCCTAAAAAAAAACCCCAAACAAACCCAAAAAACAACAAACAAAAAACCACAAACAAACACACCCTAAAACCTGCCAAAACCAAAAACCAACCAACCAAAAAAAAACCCCAAAACCAAAACCCAAAAACCCTTCAGAAATTGCATTTAAATTTAATTTTAATTTTCATATTTTAATTTCAAATTGCCCTGATTGCCCAAAAGAGACAAGGACCACCACAATTTCTGCCTGAATGCTGTTCAAACAGCGCCCACCAATTTGGCTATTTTTTTGCTTTTTTGCTTTTTTTTTAAAGGAAAGGTTTGACTTTGAGGGGAATGCCTTCAATTCCCCCCACTGGGAATGGCTGCAACTCTGGACAGGCCATGGGGCTGGAAACCCCGAGGATGAAGGGATCACCTTGAGCACAGGCCATAAAAACCAAACCTCAATGGCTTTTGGCTCTGGGGGGTCAGAGAAGACCCCTGAGGGGCCAATAAAGGAGCTCTAAACCCCTGCCCTGGGCAGCAGGAGCAGCCAGTGGGAATATGGCACCAAATTTACTTTTGCCTGGAGTCTCTCTGTGTTCTGGGACACCTTGGGGTCCCTGCAAAGTCCCCAGGGTGGGGACGGGGTGACATTGGGGTCACACATCCCTGGAAGGGCTGGGTCTCCGTCTCCCTCCTGCTCTGCCAGCTCCCACCGCCACTTCATGGACTCATGGAATGTCCTGAGCTGGAAGGGACCCGTGGGGGTCACCCAGCCTGAGCCCTGGATCCCAACAATCCCACCCTGTGCATCCCTGGGAGCTCTGTCACGGTTCCCAACTCTGGCATCTTTTCCTGCCAGCCTCCAGGAAATCCCAGGAGCCGGATTTGCCAGCAGATCCCCATGGGGGTGGATCCCTGCCTGACCTCACAGGATCCAGATCTGCCAGCAGATCCCCACGGGGGTAGATCCCTGCCTGACCTCACAGGATCCAGATTTCCCAGTGGATCCCCACGGAGGTGAATCCCTGCCCAACCTCACGGGATCCAGATTTCCCAATGGATCCCCACGGAGGTGAATCCCTGCCCCAACCTCATGGGATCCAGATTTCCCAATGGATCCCCACAGAGGTGAATCCCTGCCCAACCTCATGGGATCCAGATTTCCCAATGGATCCCCACGGAGGTGAATCCCTGCCCGACCTCATGGGATCCAAACCCTGCAAAGGCCGATCCCGCAGTCCCATCCCTGCTCCAGAGGGCCACGGCTCCAGCCCCACACTCACCTTTGCTTCCACCTCCCCATCCCAGGATTTCGGGCTCCTCTGGTGCTGGCAGCACTTTCCTGCAGGATCCTGGAGCCCATTCGCAGCTGCAGCCTGGTAAAACCCCCCCTTCCCACAAACTGCTTCGGGGGAGACATTTAGGGCTCCCTCTTTTCCCAGCCTGCCTGATTTCCTCCTAAAAATCCTAAATCCAGTGTCCTAGGGGTGGATTCCCAGAGTTCCCCACCACCTGCGGGGCTGGTTCTGCCCTGTGCTGGTGCCAGGGGGTGCTGGGGGAGAGTTCCCGGCTCTGTGCGTGGGAGTCTTCCCTCGTTTCCCAAGCAGAGGCTGGAAAAACTCCTGACAGGGATGTGTGGGGTGCAGGGAACGGCCAGGCTGCAGGATAAAGGGAATATCCCACAGGATACAGCTCCCGCAGCCGGGAGCAAGCAGCAGGTCACAGCCCCAAAAACATCCCCCATTCCCTCCCCTCCCAGTCCTGGGGCTGCCCCTCCGGGCAGGGATTTTTGGGAACAGCCCCGTGCCTTCCTGGCTTCCCATTCCCTGAATAAAAGGATGATGAGGAGAAAAGAGCCGCGGGAGGGAGGGTGGGGACAGGAGAGGGAAAAACGCGGCACGGGGAGAGCCAGGAACCCAGAGCATCATCCCGGGGGTTTTCCAGGGAAACAGAGCCCCCCACCCCGGGCTGGTTTTCCTCTGTTTCTGCCTTATTTTCTTTCTCCCTTTCGCCATTTCTGCCCGAGGCTTCTCCTCCCCGCTCCCTGGGGTGGCTTTGGGAGAGCGGAGAATTCCCGGGGGACTGCGGGCAGGAGGGGGTTGCAGTACAAGGAGTTAGCGGCAGATGGGGATCTTTATCCCGCTCTCCGCAGGAAAACCGGGAAAACCAGCGGCTCCCACCGGGCTGCGAGGCCGGGATGGCTCATCCAGGGGGGCTTGGGCTGCGAGCTGATGGGCACCAGGGCCGGGAGGAGGAGGAGGAGGTGCCATGGGGCCGGCGGGGGAAGAAAGGGAAGAGCCGAGGGGTTCAGCGCCGGAGCCGGATTTTCCCACAGGGAGGAAGCGAAGAAAGACCGACGGCAAGAAACGGGAGAGGGTTTGAGGGCGTCCTCCCCGCTCCACAAACAAACCGGGGGTTTAAGAGCAAGTGCCTGCACTCCCCGTCCCCTCCAAAAGTGCTGCGAAATCACCGAGAGGCTTCTAATATTTAACATTTTTGTTAAAGCCCCAGGTCCTGGAGTCATGAGAATGCAGCAGGATGTCAGCTTCCAGCTAAAATAAATAAAGAGGGGATTCACATCCCTCAGGCTGACACGGCGAAGCGGGAAGGAGATGTGACCCCACCTCAGAGCAGGGAAAAACCCCTGGAGAATCAAGGGGCTGGGAGGCAGAGAGCCCCTCAAGCACTCCCCGTCTCCTTTACTCAACCACGCCGCTCAAGATACACTGAAAACCTCAGGGTGCGTCCCTGTGGAGAGAGAGGGAGAGAGAACCCTCCTTCCCACCTGGAAGGACGCCTGGATCCCTTCCTGCCGGACCCGGGCGCCTCTTCCCAGCCCCTCGGAGCTGGGGATGCTCTGGCAGCGGGTGAGGAGCAGAGCCGTGCCAGCGGCTCCCCCTTTCCCCGGGGAGCGCTTGTCTGGGAGCTGAATTCCTCCGGAGCCAGGCTGCCTGAGAAGCGGAACAGGTGAAGGCGGCCCCGGCCCCCCGGCGCTGCGGGAACCCCCCCAGGACATAAATCACTCCCCGCTGGCTGCCGGGCCCGGCCTGGCTCGGGAGGAGGAGCAGGAGGCTCCTGGCAGCAGCGGCAGCCGCGGCGGAGCTGGCCCGGGGTGGTTGGGGATTAGGAGAGGGCTCCTGCCTGTGCCAGCGGCTCCTCCGCGCCCTCTGCCCCTTCCAGCTGCGGCCCCGCCGCCTCCAGCCCCATCCGCGGCCGGATCGGCCCCCGGGACGGGGAGAGGCTGGCGCTGGAGGGGCGCGGAACCGCCTCGGGCAGCCCCATCCGTGGGGTGGGAGCTTGGAGGGTCGGAGCTGATCCGCTCCGTGCAGAGCTGTCCGAAGGGCTGGATCCTGGTCCATCCAAAGGGCTGGATCGTGGTCCATCCAAAGGGATGGATCCTGGTCCAAAGGGCTGGATCCTGGTCCATCCAAAGG
>VWZW01004301.1:1890711-1949999 GCA_013397115.1 Edolisoma coerulescens | reverse complement strand
CCAGGAAAGGCTGAGGGAGCTGGACTTGGTCAGTCTCAAAAAGAGGCAACTGAGACAGAATCTCATCAATGTATCTAAATACCTAAAGAGGAGGTGTCAACAAGATGCAGCCAGGCTCTTCACAGTGGTGCTGAGCAATAGACAAGGGGCAACAGGCAGGAACAAATGCACAGAACTTCCACCTGAACATGAGGAAGAACTTCTTTACTGTGTGGGTGACCAAGCCCAGAGGGGTTGTGGAGTCTCCCTCACTGGAGATATTCAAGAACCACCTGGACACAATCCTGTGCCATGTGCTCTAGAATGACCTTGCTTGAGCAGGGAGCTTGGAACAGATGATCCACTGTGGTCCCTTTCAACCTTACCCATTCTGGGATTCTGTGAAGACAGCAAGGTCAGCTATCTTCCAAGGTGAGTGGCTCAAATTTGAACCCTAATTATCACACTTAAGAGCCCAGCCACTCTTATCAGAAACTGCTGGCTGAGCATCCTAACCCAACATCAGGCAAAGTGTCAGTCAGTCCCTCCCTTCCCACCATGGTGACTTCTGGAGAAAGAGAAACAAAGGGACACTTTCTGAGAGACACCAGCACATCTCGAGTCAAAGTCCTCTGAGCGGCCTTAGTTGTCAACTGCCTAAAGACCAGCTTCAGTATGGAAAAAGAGAAGTCCATTACATCAACAAAGCTTGCATATTTTGTGGTTTCACTTACAGAAGGCCACGGCATCCTCTCAGCTTCTCCAAGTGGGGAAAGACTAGGAGGATGTATCACAGCCACACTAAACCAATTTGGGACACATCATACAAAAATAAAACCTTACAGCGGGCAGAAATTTCATCCTGAAAAGATTGCCAAAGCCTGGTTGCCAATCCAAGGTTGGTCAAATCTTCCACACTTGTAAAAATGAGTTGACAGTTTACCCAAGGACAGTCTCCTGGGACTTTGGCTGACTTCAATACAGTTGTAAGCTAGAAGCACAACAGCAGCTTGCTTTTCCTTGAATTTGGGAACCTACCATAAAGGAGGTAAAGTACAAAAGTGAGTGGGCAATGAAGGAGAAGAGCAGCTAAGCGCACTGTTATTAAAGCTCAGAAAGCTCATGGTTTGGGTGGTGAATGCAGATCAATTCTTACTCTATCCAAACTTGATGCTTGTTCTCCACTTACAGGACTACAGACCTCTACAGACCTGATTCTATGCTCTCACCTAACTTTTCACTAGGTTTCAATGACAGCACACTGGACCTTTTAAATAATGCGTGTACCATACAAGCCAGAATACGTACAGACCTGCAGAGACACAGACGAAGGCCAAGAAGGCAGAAGTCTGGTCAGTGCCTGGCACCCACACATCATGAGGGCAGTAGGGCAAAATGGTACAGGACACTTGGCCTTGACACAGGGTCAGTGCGCAGCACGGCCACCAGAAGCTCCCACACTGCTCACCCCCTGTGACACCTACCCCAGGTCTATACCTGCAAGGAGCTCTGGTCTGACACCCAAGCCAGAGCACTGCACACTCCATTAAGCAATTAGTATGCTGCTGCAAGGCTCAACCAAGACCAGGCAGCTGCACATGGTCCCCAAAGGCCTACAAAACAGATTTAAACCCAGAGTTTGCAAGTCTGGCTTTCTGCCCATACACATGTGTACCAGTCATTGTACCACTCCCCACTGCAGGCTGCAAAGACAGCTCTGATGGGCTATGCGTTAGCCTTGCAAGCAAGGCACAGTGCAAGCTTAACTTTCTCCATTGAGCCTGCAAAAATGCAGACCACCTGTCTGCAGCACCAAACCCTGGCACCAATATGAACAAAATGGCTGCAGATGCCCACTCATGCACATTTTCCTGCATGCCTCCAAGCATCCTGAAGGCTGTATCTACCTCTGAGAGCTCCTTCCAAAGATTCTCACGGTTTCACAACCTGAGGCTCCAAGAGACAAACAATAAAGCTAAAGGAGGAGATTGCAGCCATAAGGCCTAGAAACACAGTGTTAAAAAAAATCCCTCACTGCCTCTGCAGATACTCTGCACTGAATCAATCCACTACAACCTAAAGCATTGTCCTTATTTTACTTCCAAAAATAAAATCTAACCCTGCCTCCCCTGAGAGCCACGGAATGTGCAATCCCCGGAGGAAGAAGTACAGCAAACTTTCTTAGAAACAGTGCTGATGTTTCATCAAAGTTGCCATCAGCCTGTCCAGAGTGACTGCGCCGAAGTGCAGCCACACGGCAATGAGCCTCTGTGTAACACATACAAAAGACTCCACTAGAGTCTGGTATACAGATCCCCAGCCCCCAACTCGGGCAACGAGGGCTGCTACTCTTCCCAGATCCCTTCTTTTATTTGGGGCCAGGTGCTACACTTCCCGCAGTACTGGTGCCAATCCAGAGTAACTCTGCTGATTTCAGGGGGTATGCCTTGATTCACAACAATTTTGCCAAATCAGGATCTGGTATTTTTTTCTCATTCGTCACAGCTCCATTTTTATCCCGTGGTGTATGGCTCAAAAATTCCTCTTTGTATTTGGCAGGAAGGGCTTAGATAGTTCTTATCCTGAATCTGTGGTCCTCAGTTTTATTTTAAACATTAAAAACGGATGTAGAAGAATCTGGAAAGCCATGGGTCAATGCAATGATCCAGTCTGCAAACTTCAGCTCAGATTCTGGCCTTCAGGACCAGAAGCGAGAGAAATGCAAATAACGAGCTGAAAGGCATTTTAGGTAAATCATGTTTGTACAGTACCTAGCACTGTGAGGTTCTAGCCTGGCAAGGGCTGGGAGGCCACAGATGGCACACGTACAAAGGTATCTAGGCAAATGCCTACACAGTTAAATGTGAATCCCATCTAAAGGAAAACATTCTAAAAAACAGACAGATACATCTGTCTTCATACACCTTTCTGTATTTTCTGAATTGTGCAGGGTAATTCTGAGTGCAAAGGAACAGGACTTTAAGTAACAGAAATACAGCCTAGGCCAGTTCCTCCTGAGCACACTGGCTGAGAGGAAACTGACCCAGCATAATAAACACTGCAAGTTTCCAACTCCTAAAGGCCCCCCTCAGTAGTTACCTGAAGGGGACAAAAAACAACCGAGACAAAAACGGTTTTTCTTACCTTTAGCTGGAAAGGTTGAATTTCGTTCAAACTCTGGTTCCTGAGCTTTTTGGTAAGGATCTTCAGCATGGTACAAATCCGAGGAGCCAAGAAAGGGTTAAGCATACACACACGCACGCATCTGCATCTGCCGCGCCGCTGCCGCTACGCTCGGCGGAGCTGCGCGGAGCTCGCATCCAGCACCCCAGGTACGCGGCGGCGGGGGCACGGCTCCGCACAGCCGCTCCCAGCTGTGCCCCTTTCCCCTCCGCCACCGCACTGTCCTACAGCCCTCCGCGCTGGGAGGCACAGGGAATCCCTCTCCAAAGCCTACGGAAAAAAACTGAACACCAAACTTCCTTCGCCTTCCACCCCCTCCCCAGTTACGCTTCAGAAAGGAGGGAGGTACCAGCTGGCAGCGTGCTGCTGGGGACAAGAGACACTCGGCGCAGAGTGCTCACTGCGGGACGGCGGAGCTCCCTGGGCGAGACGCCGGGCTCCGCTCATGGCAGCGCTCCCGCCCGCTCAGCCCCAGGCGGGCACCGAGCATCGCGCCCCGCTGCTACCGCCGGGCGCCGCCGCCCCGGGGTCCCTCCGGCACCGCCGCCACGGGAAACTTGTAACAAGCGGCGCGGCAGCCGCGGCGCACATTGGCCCGACGGGGCGGGACGGGGCGGGACGGGGCGGGGACTCCGCTTAAAGGGTCACCGGCCCTGCCCGGCCGCCCAGCCATCCCTGAGTCTGCGATGCGGGCGGGCGCTGCTTGGGATGTAGCGGACCGGTCGCTGCCTGTGCGCTGCCGCATCCTGGCTCGCAGCCCGCGCAGTCCAGGAGGGGAAAGGGGTGCGCTGACCTGTCTGTCCTGCCCTCCGATGCAGAGCACAGATCCACGGGGAGGGCTCGTGTGTTCTGTCTCGAGTCCCTTGAGCCACCCCCGGGAGCTTGCAAGGGGCCTGCAGCAGCAGGGAAGCTCGCCACAGCCTTTCCGCACAGAAACGCAGGCCAGGCCAGCACCAGCTCCTGCTGCACCAGCTATCCTCGGGCACAAGCAAGGTGCCCCATTCCCATGGCCAGTCCTCCAGCACCTCCCTGGCAAAACAGTCTGGGAAGTTATCAGGGACTGACTGATAGGCTCCCAGCCACTTTGAACCCACAGGAAGCCGCCGACACGTTTGCCAGCGGTAACAACAAAGGGCTTTCACCCACTGCCAACTCCATGCCAGCGATCAGCTCCCCGTGTCTAGGTGAAAGGTCCCTTTTGCCCATTACCAGTCCCTTGGGGCCAGCAGAGCCTTTTGTCCCAGCTTTCCTCCTGGGACAAGCTAGGAAGCGTTGCAGAGGTCTCTGCTTGTGTACAAATTCCAGAGGAGCACAGGCTGGTTAATGTATGGGTTCCCAGTTCTCAGCCAGCAGGCCTGTAACAAGATAAGAAAAGAGCACTCCTAAAGTGCTGACAGTGGAAAAGAGAGAGAACGTCTTTGCTGCAGGGGAAAGGGCCTCGGTTCAGCTCCAGTTAGTAAAGTATTTTTTCTTGAAGGAGTACAAACAAGCACAGAGTCTGAGCCAGAAAACAAAATTTCTGCTTTTCAGATAGTGCCTTCTTAGAAGATGTCTGCAGTAGGAAACTGTCTCAGCTGTTAAACCATACTTGCTCTGTGAGTTCTGCATTCACACCGTGGACTTGTTTTCACCTATTTTTCCCCCATTTCACACCAAATTGAAATCACAGTCTAACCTTATGACTCTAATCCACCACACATTGCTATAGGTACTTCTGCTTTTCTTATTGCATGAATTAAAAAAAGCTAGGGAATAGTGCACATGAGCAGATTGCTAGTCTGGCATCCTACATCCAACAGGAGGGAGTAAAATGCAAATTGAAACCAGAAATCCTCCATACAGATATGCAATAATACATTTAATGTTAGATAAGAATTACTCCTGGTCCCTAACCAATAACCAAGGTATATCCCAAAGTCCAACAACTGAGACTCTCTTATAATTTTTTCCTTTTTTTTTTTCATATAAAGCAAAATTCCCCATTATTCATTCCTTATTTCATCTCTGGAGACACTGGCTGTCCTCATAATGGTCTGTAAGGTATGACCCATAAAACACAGTCGGCTTAAACTAATGTGTATGGTTGCTTTCCCATTCAGAGTTCAAGCACTGAGACAGGCACATGCCAGGCCTAGTTGTTTGTTTCAGAACCGATGAAGCTGAAAAAGCTCCCTGGAACAGAGAAGAGCAGAACCTGCCATCCCAATTGTAACACATCACAGCCGCTACCTGAGCTCACCCCACCCCACTAAGGCACAGGACAGCAGTGGGGACCACAGCCTGATGGAGGGTTCCTGCTAGGCCTCCTAACCTGCTGCAGGGCCAGGCCTTCTCAGGGCAAGCAGCAAAAAAAAGTGCTGATAAGGTTTTTTCGGGACACTTGCAACTTGAGAGAAACTAATACTACAAATCCTGCTTCTGCAGCCTTTACCTACATGTGTTTCAGCAAAACCTGCAGAGCAGCTGTTTCTTTATTGCTTTGTATTTCATATGACCAGAACAGCCAGGAGCACCAACTTTGGGTACACCCAGTTCTGATGGAAATCTAGTTATAAACACCTTCTCCCAGTGTTTCCTCAGACTCTGCAACCATGAGCATCTCTGTGTTCCAGCAGACTCAGGATAAACTCACACCTTCAGGTTCCTGCCCAGCTAACCTTGCACCTCGCACTGGTAAAGTACCATGACCTCTCTCTTGGTCCACAGCTGACTGACAGATCACAATCTGTCCATTGATCCACGGCATCCAGCATCTCCTCTGAATGAGGCACGGTGACACACTGCTGCAACCAGTGACAAGCAATTTAGTAGACCCCCAGAGGAGAAGAAACCCTCACAGAAAGCAGAGCTGCAACCTACTGCTGCAACCCTTGTCTGAGGTGATCTGTGCCCCGAGGATGAGGCTCAACATGCTAAACGGGTTCCCAGTAGATGACGAGTCATGCTGCTGCATCACATAGTGGAAAGAAAGCTTCCTGAGAGGTCTGGAGGTGTTGCTTCTCAACATACAGGTTGCGGAACACTACTGAGTAACTTCTATCCAAGGATAGCAAAATATTTTCCAGGGGTAAGTAACAGTATTATTCCCAAGGAAAAACCCAAGTCAGAGGAAGGTTACTTGACTTTCTGAAGGTCACTGAGGAAAGCTGTGGAAGATCCAAGAATAGAAGTGGTACCTCCTGGCCCCTAGCTGTATGCTCTCAGAATGTAATCTAGCCTGTTGCTAGATCACACTGCTGGAGCTATGCAAAATTCAGTGGTTTCTGTTCCCAAGCATCTCATGTGATCACTCTGCTCTGGTTTTGGTTCCTGCAGTTTCTCACCCCTGGAGTTTTGATCTGCCTACCGGGTTCAAATCTCAAGTCTCAAACCTAGTCCAAGTTTCCTCTGGTCACATGATAAAAGCATGAAAAATGCATCACACAACATTTAGGGTAAGCCCACATGCCTCCTCCAGCATTTCTTGAAGATCTCTTTAAATTCCTCATGGCCAGACCAGGAGCAGAAAGGAGGCAAGTGGCAAGTTTCCCCTGCAAGAACACATGGCATTGAGGTGACAGGGGACTGTGAGCTGAGGCAGGATACTGGTTCACTTCCACGTGTTCCTGCCTGCTGCTGCCAAGGGGAAAACATCCCTGGATGTCTGCTGTGCCACATCTTATTTTCCCTTGGAGACATTCCTCTGTGGGAATCCTGACCAAACAGTGCAATGGGGACACAGGCAGTAGGGGTGAAGACAATGCAGTGAGGATTAGTTTAATGCACAGGTTCCCTCTGGGCTGTGTTTCCTGCTGTGCTCGGAGGACAAGCTAATGCCTTTTGCAGTTTATCCTGCCCAAGATGTACCATTGACACTGCCAGGTGCAAGAACAGGAATGTGTGTGGGTGCAGAAGGCCTCATTAGGCAGGCCTGGCCAAGTCTTCTCAAAAGGAAAGAGATGCGTTTTTCACCCTTTGAAGTCACCTGGGGATCCTCTTCTTACACACTGAACCGCTCTTTGGTCTCCTTTTTCCACACACTGTGCCGTAACAGGCTCATGCTGCATGTGTGCATACACTGGCCTGAACATCCCGAGGTTGGAGGGAAAAAAACAGCCAGGGAAGAGGTTCAAGTGCCATCTATTGGGGATCTCCCCTCATTACACCAAGGGAGACAAGGATGAACTGGAAAAACCCCATCCATGCCCTCTTGCTTGTGACCCTAACTGGGTAGTGTTCAAGACAGACACTGGAGGTACTGCCAGTGCCGGGCAGGGAAGGAGCATCTGCCAAGGAAAATGCTAAAAGAGACTGGGAGGGCAGGAGCAGGATGAAAGCTGAGCCTGGAGCTTGCTTGGAGGAAGATGTGGACCCAAAGCCAGGCACATCTTGGTGTCCCAGAGCAGGACCATCCACCAACTGATTCAAACACAGTCCAGTGTATGTAGGTAAAAGCAGGAGAGAAGGACAATCCACAAAAATAATGAGAATTGTTCCCAGAACAGTATGACTGACAAAACAGACAGAGGGCACTAAGCTCTGTCCCTGAGCCAGCCACCAGACACTTCTAGCATTCCTCCTGCCAGTGTGTGAACTGCTGAGCCTGGGGGCTCCTCCAGAAGGGATCACCTCTGACTCGGCCTCTGCGCAATGTCTGCCCTAACACAGGCCAAACTAAGCTGAGTCCCCACCTCACAAACCACAAACACCCCATGACCCAGCTGCAGGGGTGAAATTGCAGCACATACAAGGGCTCTCCAAGTTCTGACTTTATACCAGGAGTGTGGGTCTGGCAGCTGGGAAACATCCCACACCCGAAGGAGCCCTTCACTATAAGTAACGAAAGGTGAGAACTGTCCACCATTACCTTGAAGGCTACAACCTGTCCTAGAACTGAGCCAGCTGTTGTCATGCAAACACTTTGGACATTCAGGGAGAATCAAGAAGGGCTAGTTAGAGGTGGCTGAGGGTAACAGCTATCTGTTCTCTTTTAGATACGTATCTTTCAGGCTCATCTGAGCAATGAACTACCTAGGATATGTGTTTTGGCATACGCAGGTTTTGACTGCCATAAAAGAGAAACAGAAGGAAAAGGAAATTGAAGAGATGCTATATGATAGAGAAACAATGACCCTTCCAGCATAGGCCACATGACACACATAAGAAGAAGAGACAATCCTCTTAACAGCACTGCTGGGCAGCCTCATCTCTGTTATAATTCCCTTGCTGCCCATTCTCTCCCTGCAAATTGCTTGGGCCAATTGGAAAGTCGGCATGTGGCTGATACAACGAGAACCAGAGAGAGCAGGCCATTTACACTGTGCTTCTCCTGCTGGTACTGCAGACATTTGTTCCTCTGCAGGAGGGCCTGGAAGGGCCCCATGACACCTGCTCGGTAACAGGCTGCTGGGACAGCACTCACAGTTTAGCTTGGCCAGCCAGAAACTCCAGGGTAGCAGGGCAGCCTGGCTCCTCAGAAACACAAGCAAAGAGAAGTAATGATTTCTGCTTTGGATACCTTCTTTCTAATCCCTGGAGAAGAGGAATTGTCTCATCTGACCTTCTTTCCTTCAAACACAGCCCCTGCAACTCACTCGTATCTCTTCCTTTTCAAACACCTTCTCGATAACAGTCCTCAGCTGGGATCACACAGTGCTTCTGAGCCCTGCCATGTAGCCAGGAGCAGTCATCCAAAGATGAAAGAAACATCCAGTCTAACCACACAGAAAGAACCTACCAGCTCATCAGCTGCCTCAGACTTGAGGTCTTTAGGTCAAAGACAAGAAACCTCAAACTATAATGGTTAGAAGGGCAGCAACAGAGAGGAAGGTCCTAGGATCCTGCAAAAATGGGAAACTTCTAAAGCAAAAGTGCTAGGAAATGAGCACACACAGTCTCTGAAGAGGAAGGGAGAAAATATTATTGTGGTTCCTGGTTTGATGGGGGGAAATTCCTTTCTGGAACTTCCTGGCTGCCCAGACAGCCTCTGGGCTTATCCCAAGTGTATAAATAAAACACAGCTTTCAACATCAAAGAGGTTTCCCAGTTCCTCTAGTTGGGCACCCCATCTAGATACGTATTTCTGAGCAGCTTCAGTGCTTCTAAGGGAAGTAAAAAAAGAGCCAGGTTAGTATCACCAGGGAAAGAAATTCTAGGAAGAATTTCCAGCACATACATGTTTGAACTTGCTGCCTTAATGTGGGCACAATGCAGGGATGAGGAGAGCAACAGCCAGGCCACACCCATGCTGTACCCTGGCTGGGCCATCCTAGGCAACTCCTGGCCACAGTGCCCTGCTTTGAGCCTGGCCAGACCTCTCAGACTGCCATCAGATGAGCAGAAAACACTGGCCAGCACTGGTGGTATTTCACAGAACTGTTAGGACTCCCATCTGCCTCCCTGCACCTCTTCTCCAGCTGCTGCCAGGCTCCAGTTCATCACTGGGCAGGGAAGACAGTTTTGGGTCTGCTGAAGTCAGTGTGTGAACCTGTGCTGCTGAGCAGCTCAGCACGGCAGGGAAGGCTGGGAGAGGAGCAGGAGCACTGCCTGAGGCCTCTGCAGGAGTGACAGCACAGCAGAATCCTCAGAGAAAGGCTTGCAGGTAAAATGCATGGCCCTTGAAATAACTGTAGAACTGCAAGTGACTGAGGACTTGTGGCCACAAACCAGCCATAAGCAAATGGAAGGGGTCTGAGCATCCAATAAAACTGCACTGTGAGGAACAGAAAAAGATAACTTGTCTTCACAAGCCTCTGCCTCAAAAGCTCAGATTGCTAGACTGGCCAAGGAAGGAGCAGCCTTAGAAGATTTTGACATGAGAATAAATTACAAGCATGCTATTTACTCCTTGCTTTCTAGACTCTGTGATTGCACATTGCACCTGTACCTCCTCCCCAACTCTTCTAGAGACCAAGACCAAATGATGAAACCTTTATCAGTTTCCCACAGCTAAGGACAGTTATTTGCAAGCAATTCACCAGAAATTCCACTGAAACAGCTCTCTAGGCTGTGTAAACAAGGATGAAAACAGCCTTGGGAGAGAGGAAATGAGATTTGGCATGAGAAACCGTGAGCTCTGCATGCAGTCACGCTAGCACTACAAATGGTCAAAAAGGTGGGGGGGCGGCAAGAAAAGATGGGCTAAGACAAAGGGCTGATAAAGAGTGGGGGGTGAGATATTTTCATGGAGGTCTTCTCATCCGTCACTCCCTCATTTCTCTTTGTTTCCAAGCTCGTGAAAAGCCCCTCCTGTCTCGTACCCGACTCCTTCTGTGCCTGCATTGCCGGCCCGCCGGCCCCAGGGGGCGCAGGAGACCGCGGCTCGGCGCTGTCCCGGCTCTCCCTGTGCAGCGCTCTGCCGGGAACAGGGACGGCGGGATGCAGGGCTGCAGGGCTGCAGGGCTGCCCCAGCTCTGCCGGCGTGTGTGCTCTCCCGGCTGGGCTGACGGCACCACCAGCGTTACCACGGAGCAGCAACGAGCTGCTTTATATCGGCGAACACACGCTCACGCAGGAAACTGCACTTCAGTAACCAAAGGTCTGCGTGTCTCACACAGCCAGCCAGGTTGCTGCTCCCAGGCTCTGCAAGCCCCCTCGGTGCAGAAGGCCAGAGTGAAGGGATCAGGCCTGCCTCCGAATCCCACCCGAGGATGACCTCTCCTCATTCGAGTGCTTGAGAAGAGGACACCAGAGCCTGACACAAGTTACAGCCCCACACCAGGCTCCTAGCCCTCAAAGGCAAACTGAAGTATGGTCACACACCTGACTCCACTCAGAGGAGATAATGCAGAGAAAAACTCTCCATCTTAGTTTCCACACCACAGCCAGCATTCCTAGAGGTATTAATGTGTCATTTTCTGGAGCCTGTTTTTGAAAAATCTCTCCTCTTTCTCAGCCAGATCTATTCAGATGTATTCTGGTTGCCCTCTAGATGGATAATGGGCCCAGATACACAGCATCAAATCCCCTGAATAAACCTGCTCACACATCACAAAGCCACGCATGTAGCAGGTGTGTGGGACTCCATCTCTGGGAGGCATGCGTAGCAAATGGCAAGAAAAACAGGACAGACAGATTCGGTCTAAAAGATCAGATGTTCATCTCATCAGTTCCCAGCCCTCCTCTTTTCTCCCTCATAAACCCAAGAGCCAGCCTAATTTGCCTATATATGACAGACACTCATCATACCCACAGATAAATGGAATTTCAGTATACTTCTGCCCACTTCCTTGCTGCTGTCGTCACCATAGTGCACCACCATCACAGTATCAGAGCTGTCCCAACACGGCCTGTGGTTGGGATGGTTGGATACTCAGGTCACATATTGCATATAGAGCAGCAGTCCCACCAGATTGACTGGAGCCGCACAGATAAGAAGAGACACTCGTTATGTCAGTGTTCATCTCAGCCCTGCCCCATGTGTCCTGACACTAATGTGGCGGCTGCATTGACAGAAATGAAACCCAGGTTATGGTAAGAGTCAGGCGAAGTGGGTGACAGCCAGGAGGAGTCAGGAGAAAGAGCTATGATCTGACCAGAGAGATGGGTCAGGAGAAGTATGTGACTTGGAGCACTGCAATTAGCATCCTGACCGAAGGAGTTTTGTTCCTGCGTTTCAATGCAGGTTTGCTGCTGTCAGTCTGATACCTTTCTGTGCTGTTCTTCAGAGGACACAGAAAAGCTCAAGGCTCAAGTACATTCATGTACTAGAAACTCAATAGCACCATTCCCAAGAGATGTAGTACCACAAGGATCAGTGTAACTGAATACACCTGCAGGGGTGTTCCTTTCAAAATGCAATCAGTCCCTCCATAATTTCATACAGCAATATTAGTGTAATCTTAAAATCTCCAGGTTTTACCTGAAGACAAAGGAAGTTGTTTTCTACGAAGCCTGATGAAAATCAGCCAGGCTTTGAAAAATTACTGGTTTGTATGCTTTCATTTTTATCTCCTAGGTTTTATGTGACTTTCTCCTTAAAAATATAAAAAAATGTTAATTAAACAGAGCTCACTATTGTTATATGCCACTGTCATGAAGACAGTGATAATAAAACTGCATAATTACAACCCACTTTACTTTCCACCAGATTTTTACTATTTAGGGAAACACTGTAAAGGGTCATGAACACCAGAAGGCAAGGCTTTTTAACTAAGGTGATAGAAGATTTAAAGGCTCAAGGCCCATGTCCACAAAAAACCCAAGGCTCCCTAAAATGCATCTTGGGAGAAATCAACTACCTAAGTCCAGGCATGCAACCCTTAAAACCCTGCCTAATCCCCTGGGCTCATAGACTATGTCTATACCAGTACATTAAACGTGCCCAGGACTGTTCTCTGGCACCAAGAGCCCTGGCACAGGATGGCTTGCACCAATAACATTAAACTCTTTTATCCTTCAAGCAAGGCATTTGAATCCAAGTGGTTGTTGGGAACGGCCCCTGGCCCACAGTAACTCCCTCAGTCGTGCCTGGGAATTGTCTGGAAAAGTGTTAATTGGCACAGGCCAAAACCATGGCAAGAATAAATTAAATGGAATCAGCTATTAATTTCTAGACTATGGAGTTGTACTGCCCCAGATACAGATTTACTGATACAGACATAGCCCTAAAATCCTATTGTGTGGACATGTATTATCCGTATATACTTATATACTATCTATATAATGTACATTTATGTAGAATATTTTGCATTCATACCGTATACTTACAAATATCAAGTTTGGTTGGCGTAGGAAGCATTTCTTGGCAAAAGTGTGGCAGATAGGTGTTTATGTTGCTGGTTCACCAGCCATCAGCAGTCCTTCCTTTCAAGTGTCTTCACTCTAAGTGTCCCTTCCAGTTAATGGGAATTTCTAGCTTCTCAGATACTGAAGTTTTATTCTGAATAATTGGAAACATTTGGGGGCAATTTTCACATCCTTTTTCACAACTGGAGTGTCTATTTGTCCATGCTTAGAGGTGTTTGTCTAGAGATTGACTTTGCTTTTTGAGGCTTCTGAGGTCGTGAATCTCTAAGATTGTTTCATGTCTATCTTGTACATAATTTGGGAATTCCCAGTGTAAAGCGCAGGACTCTGCTGTCACTGAGCACCTTGTGTCCACCTTGACAGAGAAGAACCTGAACCACCAGCTCTACCTGCTCCTCATGGTAAACAACCCTGCAGCTCTTCAGAGCTGAAAGCCCTTGCTCTGTCCTGTCTGCTTGACGTCAGTCACATGATGTCCTTTCGCAGAGACAAATGGGACACACAGGGACGATGGGATTGGCACAGCAATTGTGGGACCATTCCTGTTGCACATATAGGACCCTGAGTGTGTCCCAAATCACAAAGCATACTTGGATTTCCCCTGGCAGTAATAGCTGGTTTTCCCTAAAACTAGTCCAGCCAAGTCATGTGGAGGCATAGGGTATTTATTTACAGGCTTAGCATTCAGACCATTCCACTTATCCATGGATAGGATGGCATCCTCTGTCCATGCAGTGATTTGCTTCAGCAGTGCAACAGGAGCAGTAGCTGGTCTTGACTTTTACAGGAAGGAGCTTCAGCTCCATAGTCAAAATCCCATGCTGGTAGAAAGGAAACCTTTCATTCACGTCGACTTGTCCATTAAATTTCATCGTGTACTTGTTCATCTAAAACAATATACTGTACACATCTTAGGCACAGAGCACAGCCTCTGAAGGGTTTGGACAATATCTGGATTCAGGCTATGTTTCACTGTACCAGAGGTGTCTGAACCAGCATGAGCTAAAACTCGCTGCCTTAAGACCTCACTGCCCACGGTGTGCAATGCTGGGACACTCACAGAAGCCTGCTGCTCTGTGCAGTGGATGTATCACGCTGCCATGGCAGTCTGAGCTTGGAAAGCCTGCTCAGCAGGACCCTGGAGCTGACTTCCAGGCCCACCAGCCATGCCAATATTTTTAAACCAGCAGGTATATAATGGATATGTTACCATACCAGCAGATACATGGGGATATATAGTGGACAGGCTGGGAAACAGCGCCCTTCCAGCCGCAGTCGGTGGTTCAGAGGGACCCGCGGAAGCAAAGCCCGGGTCTTGTCTCCAAGCTGCCCCACAGCCCGTGTGTGAGCGGGAGAGCAGATCCTCACAGCTGGAGACCTGAGCCAACAGCCGGAGCAATATAGTCCGTGATTGATGCCGCTGAGTCAAAAGGAAATGACCCACAGTTAGCTATCCCTGCAGGAAGCGCTGCAGGGATGCAGTCACACGCAGGCCGGGCCCTGGCAGGGCGCTCTGCCGGCCCGGANCCGCGCGGCCGGAGCCGCCGCCGGCCCCTGGGCCCGGGCCGGGAGGGACGATGGCGGGGCCCTGCCGGCACAGCCGGGCGGCGGCACCGAGCCCAAGGGCAGCGTGGCCTCGGCCGCCTCCTCCGCCCAACGCACGGATCCCGGCCTCGGGTTTGTGGCCGCCTTCACACACCCTGTTCTGAGCTTTCCTCATCCCGGCGCAATCCCTTCTGGTAACAGTTGGGACATTGAGGCCGATTGCAAGACTGCGTGTGCAAGTCCCTGCCAAGATTTTCCCATTGTCACAGCTCACCGAGTTCCTTCCCCTTCCTCCACCCACCAAATCCTGCTGGGTTACTGGAAAAGCTGCAGTCCAAATGTACCAGTGTCTTCAGGCCACCTATCGCATAAAGGGATTTTTCCAGGAAAGGCACATAACACAATCACAGTCATTCCCGACTTCTTTTCCACTTGAAATTGCTTCTTTTCCACTCCTGAAAAGGGGTGGTACACAAGTTACTAGAAAGGCAATAAATAAATAAATAAATAAAGTTTGGTGGATCTGTGTTCTTCAAGCTCCAGGACGCGGCCGAGCCGGACAACCTAGTCCATACAAAACCCACTCCAGTAACTAATTCTGTCACTTCATGGTGACCAGCCAGCAGGTGTGCAGATTGCCTAGAGAGTGTCTCCTCCTCCCCGCAAACCTTAGGAAATTTGGGGGACGCACACAACAGGATGGGACGGCACCAACCAAACAAAACAAAAGAACTCCACACAAACAACAAAAAAAAAACCACCTCCAAAAAATCTGGGGAGACAATATTCTCTAGGACTCAGAACAGTAAGAATCAAAATTTCTATATTACATGGTGAGCTATCATTTTCCAAATCCTTCGTCACATTTCTTAATCTCTCTGAGCCTCATAGTTTTCAATATAGCCCCATCTTACCCACCTGCGCAGTGGCTGGTGCATTCTGGTGAAGGTCATTATAAAGGCAGGCACTTTAATTACATGTTTAAAGTGACAATTGGATCTTTTTATGATAGTGACCTGAAGGAAAACCAGACTGCCTATTAACTAGAGGTGGAGAACACTCCATTAATGAAGGCATGGAAGGCAGGACTGTGAAGTTCTTGTTCTCTTTCTTAAGGACAGATTATTCTGTACTTTTGCATAAGCCAATTAGTTTTTAAATGCCTTGGCTCCCCAAACTGCAAAATGGAGGAAAATGCGTATTGCACAGAAGCAACATTAGATTTATTTATATAAATATCACTGGCAAGGTTCTTGGAAGTTGACAGATAAAGCATGTCACATAAGAACAAAGTAAATAGGGCCAATAGCTTTATTGTGAAGTAAGTAGGAAATATCTTAGTCTTTATGATGCTGACAAATATAAGGAATGAACAGCCTTTTTACATTGTGCTTTTCACTCTCTTGCTGAGCATTCCCTGCTAAAAAGAACTCAGAAGGGCTCGCATGTTTTTGTCTTAGCACATCAGGCACAACCCAACGGAGAGTGAAATGCAAACAGAGAAACAACCAGAAGCTTTCTTGTACCATCAAAGACGTAGAAAAAGGGGCAAGAAAAGGTGGCAAACCACAAAGTTTGCCCAACAGAGAGGCCAAAACAGGGAAGAGAAGTATCAAAAGCAGCCACAGGCATCTGAGAGGAAAGCACAAGTTGAGTGGGAGGAAGACAATGCAATAATACAAAAATAAAGCCCCTGGCCCATTTGGGCATGTTTGGATTAAAGGGCAGGGGCAAGCCAGACTGACAACTATCTTGGAGCTCTTCCCCAGGGAGCAAGGCATGGGGTGGTTTTTGTATATAATAAAAAAGCTTTAGGCATTTCTGTTCATGCCAGCTCCCTTTATTGAACTGGTGTCTTCCCCCAGGATGGCTTTCCCCAGCAGCCTTACCTGAACCCTTAAGGCAAGTGCTGCTTCTTCCCTGCCCACAACAGCACTGAGAGACAACATCCACCACACACACCTCCCCCCACTATTGCCCGCCCCACTGAACCTACCAAGACTGCTCTGTCTCTGGGCATTCTGAGGACAAAAGTCACAGGGTTTAGTCACATTTTAGGCGGTCTCTCTACCCCCACTGACCTAACACATGAGAACAATTAAGTGATTCTGGCCAGCTGCACTGTATCCTCACGAAAGAGCTCGCAAGGAGCCAGCTCTGTACACAGTACCTGTAGTGATGCAAACTGGAAAGCAATTAGGAAATCTCCCTTCTGTCTGTAACTCCAGCAAAGATACACACATGGGAATACCCTGACATGCTTTTTTAATAGCTTTTAAAACATTCAGTTCTTCCTGCACAATTCAGAATCCTCTGCATCCCTGTAATGTAGGTGGATTCAAAGCCCCTACCCCTGTCTAAAACTTTTCTACAAGAAGTCATCCTCACAGCCCCACTCATCACCCCTAAGTAAATTCTGCTCCAGTTTCAGCATCTTCCATGCACTTCTGGCACCTCAGGACTCCTCCTTGTCTGAGAAGACCTCACAGTTTAAGAACAGGCCCTGTAGTTCCCTTTTTCTCCACTGTATTTGTGGGCTATGGAGAACTGGACTAGTGGGAGCCCCTGGACTCCACACTTGAATGGCTGGGAGAAGTAGAGCAACCCAGAAAATATGAGAAAAGCTGATAGCACTTCAGGCTTTTTCATGCCTCCAGGTAGTCGGGGTGTGTTCTGACCCCATCCTGCTTGAAGAATCTCCAGCCAAACTGCCCACTATTCTTTAATGAGATGCATGAGGCAGAAAGGACACAGCCTGGTTTCTCCCAGAAGCTTGGCTCACCAGGTTGATGGCAGAGTGCTTCTGGTGTAAAATGATGGGAAAAGTGTGAGTATCAGAGCTGTTGTTTCTCCTGGCTCAAAGATGCACTAGGGAAAACTGGTCCTTTTGTTTTCCTAGATCTGAGGAGCTTGGTTTGACTCCAGAGAGATTAAAGGTGCTGAAATGGGAGGGAGGGAGGGATCCTGCCATTACCAAAGGGCTGGTTGCAAGTCTGGGGAAGGAGTATACTCCATCATTAAGATATCTATGTTCCCTCTGGGAAGCCTTTGACCTGGAGTAAGGATCTGAGTTCAATGTCGTTCTTCAGGCGGTAATTAAGCAGAAGGCTGGAGGAAGCAATCTCTTTAATCTCTCTCTCCTGCTCCTGTCTCCATAGACATCTTGCACCATGAAACAAAAGTCTTTACCTGTGCACAGCCCTTATCTATTGCCAAGTGTTGGGAAAGCTGTGACTTCAGGAACTGTTAAGAAAAGGTCACTGAATTGCTAAAATCTGACAGCATTTCCATCACATCCAAAGCACAGCAGCCAGTTTGCTCTCTGCACCTCCTTCCCTCGCTACAATAAAGTGGGCAGCCCAGCAGTTAATGCTGGCAACTCAGAGTAATTGAATTTGCACAGGGCCCATTTCCAGCCCTGCTATTGTGCAAGTCTGGGAAAGGCACCAATTCTCCCTGTGCTCTCTCCCCCAACCCCCGAGTGAAACAAAGCACCCATCAAGCAGCAGGCTTGCTTGTCTGAATGAATTAATAGCTGTAGAACAACCTGAGTTCTACACAGGTCCCTCAAAGCCATTATCAGGACTGACGCTGGCTATCACCCCCTCGTTCAGAAAAAAAGAGGCACACAGAGGCTACATCAGGCAACTGCAGAATGACCCAGCCTCAGGGAGAAATTTGACATCATGCAGATACCTAACAGTAACATTTATCAGTCAGGACTTACATAGACTTGACTTGAACCAGGCAATCTGGAGTTTGTAGCCATTCTCTTAGCTCCTAAGGCCCGGAGCCTTAAAGGATTTAAGCATCTAAATATCAGCAGCAGCCTGAAACCTAAATACCTTTGAAGAGCAGGGCCTCAGGATTAGCCTGCTAACCAGAAAAGTCTAACTTCATGCCACTGGGAACATCAGCCCTGATGTTTCACCTGATACTTGCAAAGAGGCAATTGAGGATTGAGAACCCACCTTGTTAATTAAAGCAGGGTAGTATCTTGCTTCTTAATAGGGAGATATAATCAATGTTAATCTTTTGGGCGTGCTACTAAATATCCAAAGGGGATGTTTGTTTTGCAATTTCCCTCTTCCCTAATGGCAGGCAATGGTAGGCTTTTCCCTGCCCTGCACAATCAGCCACCCTGCAAATCACAGCTATAAATATTTTGGCTTGTTTGATAGCTGTAGCATTTCAGCGTCTTTCACCTCAAGCTTCCCCTCAACCATTATCCGTTGCTCCTTTGTGGCAGAGTTTTTGAGCTGATCTCCTCCTGTTAAGCTACACATGCTGTGAGCTCTGTGTAGACTTTTCCTCACGCTCTGGATTCCAAGCTGATCCACACCACATATCTAAAGGAGTAGTAGCAAAGGAGAGCAAGCTCCTGCCTTGGGCAACTTAGAGAAGATGCAAGCCATTTGCCTGAACCACCAGAGACTGCAAAGGTGTCCAACTCTGACTGAAGAAGATGCACTGGATTGGGAGGAAGGGTATACTGGAAAAGCAAATAGGGAAGGAAGGGGATAGGATGGGTAGTCAGGAGAGGGACAAGGGGAAACACAGCAAGGGAAGGCTGAAGCAAAAAAGGCAGTGGGGGAGAGGCAGGATGTCTAGGAAGAAACAAGGTTTGAAATGAAGGAGTGGGATGACTGTCAGAGTGGGCACGGCTTAGAGTCAAACATGAAGTTTAGCTGAGGAGCCAATGTATATGGAAGAGTGGAGATCACATGGACAAAGGCAGTCGTGGATATGGACATGGATGGAAAATCAAGTTATTGATACACTTAGATTCCTGCCAGCCAAGTCCTAGCTATGGAAGCAGTTTTGGAGTTGCTATACAGTGGCCTTAGGAAAGGCAAAAAAATCCATCTGCTTTTTACAATGGGGCTTGAGAAATCTCTGATATCATGTCTGAAGAGGACATATCTAAGATGTGACTGGAGAGGATGAAACGTTGTAACCTGGAGACTTCTCCTACTCATAATGTTTGGGAGACTTGAGGATAGTTTGTGAGTAAACAGCAGCAGAATGTGCCATTAGTATTTCTGGAGGAAGAAGGGTAGAAAGGGTGTGCAGAGAATATGGATGGATTGAAGGAAAAGCAAAGCTGGTGCTGTTGTTCCTGGCCTCTTGGGCAACCACGTGCTAGTGCCCTAGATGAAGCTGGCTTTGCTGCAGGCTTTACAGCTAATGCCATTTTAATTTCTGACATGTCACTAATGGAAAAAGATTTAACATGTATTTATTCATTGTCAGTAAAAATACTCCAGCAGTTGCGGAGTAAGGAGGATAGGGCTGATTGATGGGGGAGGGTGGAGAGGACCTGCACTTTTGTAAAGACTGAAATGTGATGCTTACAAGCAGGATTTGGAAAGACTCTCTCCCAATAACAGCTAAGTATCCTCTGCCATGAAAACCTGCTGTCAAGTGTCATGTCAAATCAGGGAGACTATAGGCAGAGACTGAGAGAGATCCTTTTCCTAATAGCAGCCCAATGGATGGAAAGTAATTGCTCTGCTCTGGCATTGCCTGAACCTGCCAGGTTCTCACTAAGAACAAATGCTCTTTCCCTGGTAACGAAGGAAAGGTTTAATCTCATTTCACTCCAGGTGAGTATGTTCAGTGCAGTGAGTCCCTTTGCCACTGTTAGCACTCATATGTTAGCCATGAGTGGTCTTCTGGCAGGTTTTAATCTATTTCACAAAGTCTGTAGGAAGTGTGGGGCGGTAGGTCAGCTGAGAGAGCAGCTGGGTGCATCATTTTCTTCCCCCTTCTCCTACGTGGTGCAAAGCAGGTCACTGACTCCTATCTTGTGCTTATCCCTTGTCCCTGCATGGGGAGGCGTGGATCTGCAGTGAGGGGTGGCAGAGGGCCTTCTTGCCCTCAGGCTGGATGCAGCCTTGGTGTACAGACTGTGCAGGCTGTACAGATCTGCCCCTACTTCCACACTGTGTGACCTGCAAGGTAGGCAAAACAGCACGGCTCCCTGCCCTCCCTTGATAAACCTGCCCTGCCTTCTGCCAAAATAACACAGGGATTTAACACTTCCTGGGCCAGGGGTGACCATGATGTCCTGACTCCTCCAACCCAAAGAGCTTTCAGTCAGTAAATCGCAAAACAATAGGAGGCTTTTTCTCTCACAGTACGCAGGTCTGTCCCTATGCTTGCTAGAAATGGGCTCACACAAAATGCTAAGATTCAAGCCTCCATGAGCACCAAGGGAATTCAGATCCAGATTAGACAGTGCTTGGATGCTTTGGTGATTGGCACCTTAGAAATTACATAGATAGACAGAGCACGGTGGAAATAGATGGGACTTTGCAGCTTTGGCTCTTCTCTGCAAGTTATAATTATTTAAGATGATGTTTCACATCACATTCAAGCTCCTGTGCAGATAGCAGCAGCAGAGAACAAGAGATCTCTGCCACCTAGGAAAGGATTATGTGGATATGACAATGTTCAAACCCACTGGGCTCTGCCACGCTGCATTATTTAAGCCCAGTAACCAAATTTAGTAACCAGCCCCTGAGGCGCTGAGAGAAAAACACAGCTTCCAGAGCTCCTTCTCTGCAGTCCTGTCAGCTTCCTCCCTTAAAGGAGCCACCGGCTTTTCTCTTCCTCCCTCAGCCCCACCAGCCTGACCTCCCACCTTGTTCCCACAGGAGCAATGGAGTCCCTTGCACAGGTGTGACACATGACCCAGGTACCAGCTGTCACACACAGTGTGAAGCCTTGGGAGCCCAGTGCAGAGGTACCTGCATGGGGAAAATGAGCCATCCCAGCTCCAGGCCTTCAGGATGCAGGACACAGAAGTTTCATCTGTGCAGTGAGGTGTGAGCTCAGGTATAGACAGGACAACCCTACAGTCAATGCACAGCCTGTCTGGAGCACTGGCTGCTTCCCAGCTGTAGTTCTGTAATAGATATCTATGTGTACTCGGGCTCCTAGTGCTCCCCACTCTGCCCAGAACTGGCTCTCACCTTTTTGGGAGCTTTGCAGCTCCATCTAAATCTGTGCATAAACATGCCTGCTGGTAAAGTGTATGGACAGAAGCAATTCTGGACATACAAACAGGCTCAGACTTGTGCTTGGGTGAAGGTCTCTCCTTGCCTCCCTTGCCTACCAAGTGCTGCAGATGATGGGAAGAGGTGAGCACAGCTCTAACTCTCACCAGCTCTAGCCTCCCTTTCAACAGCAGAGCTTTGTCACTGCTCCATAATGCCACAATGCCAAACTATGGCACTTGTTAACCACTTTTCAAAAGGACTAAAGCCAAGGGAGACTGGGCAGACCCCCTGCCAGCATCTCAGACTGTAGGTCATCTGTCTTGTGTTCAGTGAGCAGGTGCTCTGCCACAGCAGGCCCTTGACTGCCCAATTAGATGGGAGTGCCCCAGTCCATGTATGTGGCCCAGCTCTCTGGAGCAATCTGTGGGAAGGAGAGCTTGAACAGAGTAAATATTTAACCAGTGCTGTGTCAAATGCAAACATATGTCCACTGTGGTGTTTGTCATCACAGGGCCCTGATCTCGTATGTACACTTAAGGCAACGCAGCTTAACTCCCCACTGATTCTGGCAGAGCTGGCTTGAGAGATGCAGAATTTACCTTGGCATGTGAAGAGGTCATTTCACTAAAACCCAAGCTCAGCCTCGGGGAACCGTGAGATAGTGTTGAGACCTGCTGGTACTGTAGGTGACTCCCGCCACCATGGCTATTAACTGCAAGGCGTATCCTCTCCACCGCAGCAATCGGACGCCACTGCCTCTTAAAACTGTCTGCTGTCTCTTAGATCCCTCCCTGGCCTTCTGCCCAGAGCCCCAGAGGCAGAGTCGGAGACTGGTGTTTACAAACAGTCTTTTAAACCGTGTGTGGAATGAGAAAAAGGAGCAAGCCCAGCTGAACGGCCCTGGGAGGAGCAGATCTCATCAGAGCTCGCACGGAATGTCTTCCTGAGCCACCTTTTTTGACCTAGATGAGCTCTGAGCTGCAAGGACAGGGAACAATGGCAGTAGTAAGGGGGCTCTCCAGGCAGTCAGGGCTCCTGCCAGATCCATCTCCCAGGAGCTGTGCCTCTCTGGTTGCTACCATGCCAGGGAGCATACAGCAATGCTGATCATAAAGACCAGCTCTGCAAGGAAAGAAAGATTTTGGGGTTATATGGATGGTATCAGCTAGTCCCCAGGGCATGGAATCTCTGCCATCTTGTGCCATTCCTAGATGCCAAACTGTGGGTACTCAGGATTGTTTGGGCTTTTTAATTTCTGTGTTTTTGTTGTTGTTTATGCAGTCCTCAGCCTGACCAAACTTGAAAATGGGTTATTTATCACATACCTTGAATGCTGTGACACATATGGCCTATTGCACCAGTGCCCCTAAGCTGCCCCTACCCTACAGCCATTTTATCTGTAAACCACAAGCTCTTTCCTGGTATTCCTATTGTTCAAGTGACCACCAGAGCCTATATCAGCATTGGCCTCCGGTGGATGGTCCCTGCAAGCAGGCGACACCCAGCATAAACTGAATTCTTCTCCCTCTGTGAGCCCCTGTGCCCAGTCAGCTCTTCCCTCCACCGCACAGACCCCCAACAAGATGCTGCAAGTCTGTGCCAGGAAGGACACTGGCTGTCATGTGGACATAGGTCCTTGGAGAGCTGTCCTCATCCAGCACTGGACACCAGACGCCTGTCAGCTGCTGGCTGGCTCCTGCTGCGCAGTGCTGGGTGTGACACCCGAGAGCAGGGTCATTTTCTGTAAAGACAATTTATTCAAGTCCTTTTTGAGGTCCTTTGTCTCCCCCTCTTGAGGGGGAAACTCTCCAGCATTGCTGTTGTGGGAGAAGTTATTCTGCCAGAACTTTTAAAACAGTTGCCCATGGGGACATAGTATGCTGGAAAAACAGTCATTTAATTCTGGTGTGACCACTTCAATTCTCGAGCCTGGCTCTTTCCCTCTGTCCCATCCACTGGAAATTAGCTTGCTCGATTCAGTTGCGAGCTCTTTGCAGGCAAGGATGAGAGGGCCACGGTGAGGCCTGCGATAGGACAGCTGCCCGGTGCTCCTTGCTGGTTCAATCCAGCGGCAAAGCATGCAAAGCCAGCGTGTGGCCTGCTCTTGGGAAGGGATGTGACTCCCCAGCCTTTTCTGCAGCCCCACATGGAAACCCAACCGTGAAAATAAAAATAACAGTTCTGGTGAGAGCACAACAAAGACTTTCAGCAGCTGCGACTAACATTAAACCACCTGGCAAAGGGCTTCTCACTCTCACTCTCTCCCTTTCCTACGCTCCGGGAACCTCAGAAAGGGCATAACTGGAATCCCCATCTGGGAAAGGGGAGGACAAAGAACATGTAGATGCCCAGCCTGGGATTTCCTACAGCTATTGCTTATACCAGGCAGACAAGAGCCACGTGCAGTAGCTCCAAAAGCAACTCACAGGAAGGGAAAGGCGTGAGATTGTTTGTGTGAAATGTATACATCAGGACTGGCTGAGGGCAGCCCAGTTTCCCTGGAAGTAGAAGCAAGGCCTGGGGTTTTGCCAGCAGCCTGCTGCCACCCAGCCTGCTCTTATGCTAGCAGGATTCGTCTGCAGCAGCAAACGTCCAGTCAGAGGAGATTTTCAGGATGGGTTGCTTGGCAGGGAGGGAAGGGGCGAGTGGGTATAGAAGAGGATAAACCTGTAATGTTCCCCAGCTGCAGTACAGAAGCAGCCTCAGATTTCCTCCTAGGGCTCAAACTTACCTTGGCAGAGCTCTTATCAGCGCTCAGCCACGCTCGCACACAGGGGAAGAGCCACCGCTGCCTGGTGCACCAGGCCCTTCCAGGGACTACAGGCTCCATTCTTTCTGTGCCCTAGACTGACGCAGTTACAGCCTTCCTCAGGGCTGAGGCAGTGGCAGCTGAAAGCCACAGCAGACACGTGGATGGAGCAGCACCAGATAGACAGAAGTTGCGCTCTGGCACAGGCCGGATGAGGCAGTTGCCAGTGGGGGAAACTACTTGGGGGTTAGAAATCTGCTGGTTGCCTTTACACAGAAGCAGGCTCAGGAGAGAAAACCTTTGTTGAGTAGTTGAGCTCTGTCCTGTCTCTGCTATGCCACAAAGCACGTGCCACTGGTGTACAACCCTTCTCATTAGATGGCTACACCAGCCATGGCCCATCATTAGCTGCTGAGCAGCAGCCTTCCTTCCCAGCCTGGTATCCTCTCTACAATGCTAAACTCCCTGAGAAGGAGGGAGCAGGGGAACAGCACTGTTAAAAGCAGTCTGCCCTGTAAACCGTGACCTCAATATTGTTTGCACTGAAGTCCAAAAGCAGGAAGAAGATCATCCTCTTCATATTTTTTGTCAATAACTAACCTCTGGGACCCGGCTGCTTACAAGAGAGAAAATTTCTAAAAGACAGCAATAAAGAGGACGTGGGTGCAGTGGGGGGAGGAAGGCGGGGAGGGGGAGAGGAGGGATACGTATGTCACAGCTTACCTCAGAGCCAGAATTAGAAGCTGGGTAAAAAAAAATAAAATCACAGCAGGAAATAATGTGTGGCTTAAAATAGCAACATCAAATGGGAGCGAGAATGGGGAGTGGGTGGCATTTGAGGTTGCTGCTCTGTTCCTCCCTCAATGGCAGGGTGATTAATATGTCTACGCTCCTTGTATTTATGTAACAAAGGGCACTAAAGGCCAAAGCTGCATTTTCACCAACACTGCAGGGGAGTCTGAATCTTTTCTTCCCCCCATAGCATTAAATGGGAGGATCTGCACTTGTGCTTCCTGCCTCAGAAACCAAAAAAACAATCTTAAAAAAATCCATGCTTCAGCACTGCACACACAGTTACATTTCCACAGCTTGGCATGGTGGCACAGAGACCTTTAAGGCTTTGAAAGCATTCCTGCTGTCTTTCACGGCTCCCCACAGAAAAAGCCTGTTCCCAGAGAACACCTGTAAACGTGTTTGGGTTGTCTCTGGCTGGAGGCTGCGCTGTAATAGCAGGCAAGGTACCACTACATGTTACTACACATTTTCATGCTCGTTCTCGGTATTTGCAGTGAATCATAGATCTCTGAGATGGGTCATGCAGTCCATTTCCTTGCCAGCACAGGATTGTTCCCAGCCATGTACTTAAAACCCTCACGTTTCTCTTGGGAGACAGTGATTCAGACTGATCACTCTTTTCTCTTCACGCTTTGTATCCTGAGAACTGCATTAAAGACTTGAAAGCACTCATGTTTTGATAAGAAAGGGATGTTGTTCTTGGGTGCATCAAGAACTGTTCAACCCACCACAGCACTGTTCACTGATGAGTGGCTGCCGGACGTATCACACTTGTTTTTTAGACTCCTCTGGACTAATAAGCAGAGCTGAACTTACAGTGAAAAGTAAGAAAGCATCCCGGGGGTGCAGGAGGCTTGTGTCTCAGCTGGCCACACTCAGCACCTCCCACTCATCTGAAAGGCCATGTGCTGCAAGAGTTCCCCCTTCTTGGTGTCTGGTCCCCTCAGAGAGCACAGGCCAGAGCAAAGGCCTTCCTTCATTTCCACACACACATAAGCCTCCCCCGCTCCAGTCACTACAATCAAAATGCCTGCTTTCAAGCATCTGTACATGCAAATAGCTTAAGACCAAGTTTGTAGTGTGATAAAAACCTGCTGCACGGGCCTGATCCTGATATTCCCTGACATCAGCAAATATCTTTGACATAAGCTGGGCTATGCTGCTGTCAGAGGAAGGAGAATCTGGCCCAGATCTAATGCAAATCTTCCCACAGGCAAGCAGAGCAGCACGATTTGTTTAAACATGGCATGCTGATGGCTGCAGACAGAGATCACTCCCAGCAACTCCATCAACATGCATAATATCCTGCTAGTTAAATCCAGCCATGGTAAATATCTCCACCATGTTATCCCTCCAAGCAAATATAGTACCTGTATGGAAGAAATTCCTCAGAATGTTTCCTGTCTGGAGCTGAAGCTTGCCAGGGACTGAATTTCCTGTGAGGCTACAGTTGGGAATGCAAAGCAATGAAGCTAAGAAGAAAATGAGATGATACATATTTGGACCTGCTTTACAAAGATCCTCCTAAGCAAGGACATTTCCCCCCCACACTCCCCCCAACTTATATAAAAATGAAGCACTTAGATTTTCAAATATTGGCTAAGTTATTTTTCATTACGCGTTCTTACTTTTACCCCACTGCCTCCCTCTCTACCTATTTTTTTTCCAGCTGCAATTCTGTGACTTACACATCCTGAAAATGAAAGAGGTTGTTTTTGCCAATAGCAAAGTGCTATGCATCCTTTCAACCATCTGGAAATGGATTTTTTATTCTTCCCCTCTCCCAACCACACATGCACGTGCACACACACAACTGAGTCTTTGTCTCTTGGAATCATTTCCCGCACCAAAGCTGATGGCCATGAAAAGAATTCAATAAAAAAAGTTCCACAGGCATTAAGAGGCCGAGACAGAATAAACAGGGTGACTTCCTGGGCACTTGTTCTCATCCAAACTGCCACCTCATGAGGAAGTGATGAATGCAATGGAGCATATGGTTCAGTTGTTAGAGATTAAGAGAGGTAGTTTAAGGCTCCTGCGGTTTTGTCCTGGTTCTGCTACAAACCTCCTTTGTCACTAAGAGCAAGTCGCCTACCTGCTTAGTGCCTCAGCCCCCCCTAGCTGAAAATAGGGACACACTTTCTAACTCTGTGTGATGATCAATGCATTCCTGTTTGTAACATGAGCTGATCTCCAGAGTTGAAAGAAGTAATCTGAAGAGAAAATTGCCATGATAAGTCTGTGCTGAGCCTAATAGAGTCAAGCAGGACACTTTGGGAGCCAGAGACTAGACTTGATCATCCCTTGCCCAGAGGCAAATGTTAAGTGAGCTATGTCACTGTGCTATCCAGATGACTGCAGGTCTGCAGGAGGAAGCAAAGAAGAACCAGAGCCACACTGACTGGTACAAACATGCTTATAGTGTCCAGCTGAGAATGAGTAACAGCTGCTTGCTCATCATCCTGATTTCTGTCACTACTAGTGTTTCTGAATGCTGAAGTGTCCCAATGCTGTGACTCAGGGCTGTGAGTCACCGGCTGTATGTCTCCACCGCATGGAATCACTCACTTGCTCTCTGATGAGATTGCAGAAATCACAGATCATCTTGGGTCTCTTACAGTGGTAAGTCTTAAAAATATAGACAGATATTTACAAACACATCCAGAACAAAGTCATCCTGTGTCAAATAATGTCTTCTGGGGATTTGTAGTAAAGCTCAATTTCATACACATCCCACCCAATAAATCTAGGAAAAGTATAAGTCTTTTTTTCCTTCTGTGGACATTTAATTCCTGTATCTCCAAAGCTCTAGCAAATCTGGGCTAAACAGTATTCAGCGCAGGTAGCACTCAACCTTTTGCTTCTCTTGCTTTTGCCAGTCACATTTTTAGACCTGAAATCTGACATTGTGGCAACACAATGCTTTTTGGCATTGTACCTGCCTGTCCAGGCTCTTCAGCATTCCTGGTAAGGGAGCTTTGATCTAATGACATTCTCCTAACCTCAGTGCTAAGCACTAGTTACATGTGGGGCTGCAGTGCCAGCTCTCTGAGTTGGCTGTCAAGACCTCAGAGAAGACACCAGAAACTCCAGAGGTATCATCAGATCCGTGTTGACCACATACAGCATAGTGGACAACTTTGTCATCTACAGACTGCAACAGCCACCAGCTGCACGTTCAGGAGCTCACCTCCAATTTCTATAAATTCTCTGTTGATACAGGTGCAGCTGAAATGGCCACCACTTCCTCTTGACATGAGAGAGCAGGAGCTCACCTCAGCATTGACCTCAGTGCTGGGAACCTCCTGCACTGTCCACCCGTACAGCACCTAATCAGTGAAGCGGAGTCCCTACACTGACAAGAGTGGCATTGCTGATACTCCTCTAGTGGCAGCACAGTTTGTGTTGGCAAAAGAGTGTTTCTGTTGGCATATGCCTCTTCCCAGAATTGATTAAGTCATGCCTGTTTTTGCAAAAATCTCTGCAGCAAGGTGTTTTACTGGTGTAAAGATGTGTAAAGAATCGCTCTGTCTGCTCACAGCTTGTCTGAATCCTTCCCACGAAAGTAGGCAAAAAACTGTGTTGGCAACCTCCCCAAGTGGGCTTCTGTGTGCTGGGACAGGGTGAGTGCACTTATATGTCTGAACTAATGCAGACAACCACCGAGATCCATACTAGGAAAGCAAACACAATGCTCTGAGCACAGGGACTCCCAAGTGATAGGAAGTGACTTCAGCACACCAATTCCTCTATTCCCGTAACTCTCTGTGGGTTTGCCAACAATCCTTATCGTCCTTGCTGAGAAAGGAGAGCTTTGCTAACTGATTACATCCTCGTTTCCTTACTGTGGTCAGTCAGTTGCTGCATGCCAGAAACAGCTGGTACGATTGATAGATAAGCACACGTCTCGATGGATCTGTCTGGTCTAACCACATCCATCCCTGTGGCTACGAGACAGGCAGTTCTAAAAAGGAGCGAAACAACACAGAGCAGTTTTGTTACCAGTACTAGTTTTCTAGAAACCCTAACGCAGCGAATATCAACTTTTCCCATGTTTCTTACAAAATACTGCCGGTCTTCATGAAGAAAGCCAGGATGGTCCCAACCCTCCCTATCCGTCCCCCAAAGCAGTACATCCCACAGCCCAACAACCCCTGCAGATATGGCAGTTCAGCTCCTGGACCAAAAAGGTGCAGGCCTCAAGACCCTGAGTTATCAGGACCCCTGAGATACCACCTCTAAGAAAGGCTCCATGCCCTGCACTGACATGGGGTTGGGTCTAACAACAGCACCTGAGACCAGCCAAGAAATGTGCAAGAAATGTGGGCTCTTTGAGGACAAGCATGAATGCATTTGGAATTTTACCCCGTTTTGATTAAAGCTCTCTGCACCTTAGAGTTCAGCATTTTTGGATAGCCTGAAGGCATTCTTCAAATGCAGTAGCCCAGTTAAGTAATAAAATGCCTCAGGATCACCTCTACTCCGAGCACATTGCCCTCTTTTAAGCAGCACATCATGACAAAAGTGATCTCAGGCCAAATTTCTCTTCAGATTGAGTCACAGGAATGTCATCAGAGATGGAGTTAGCTCCGTTTTTTAAGTGAGTAGATGGCCAATTTTATTTTGGTTTTTGTCCCTTTTTTTCTGTTCTAGTTCCTGGAATCTGGTTTGTAGAAGTGGCCCTTCCGTTGCTGTGAGTTCACGCTTTGAGGCGGGCAGGAGCGTTCAAATAGCATCTTCTTTGACCTTTCTGGTACTGAGATCCTTGTTGTTGCTTTTTTTGTACGTTTCTGAGAAGCTCCCACAAGCCTCTGTTCCCCCCACATCTCCTGAACTGCATCTGCAGCATCCAACAACAGTCCCTCTGGAGGGCAGCGTGGCTCTCACAGTGACGACACCACACTCCTAATTTGTTCCAGCCTGTTTCACACTGACATTTTAGCACTGACATCATCAGCTGCTGAAATTTCATTGCTGCTGCTAAGAATAACAGCCCTCCTCATCCCCCACCTTACACCAAATAATTATTTTAATACTGTAGGGATCTAGGCTTATCTTTTCTGACACAAATCAGGTTCTGGTGGTTAGAAGAAGTAGTAAGAGCAAAGCATTGCAGATGCTTTTATGTTCTGTCAGCCTAGGACAGAAAAAAAACCCAACACAAAGATAAAAAGTGTATTGCTAAGTTGTAAGAGTGCTATTAAAAATGAACAGGAAAAGTTCAGACTGATTTGTTTTAAAGCTTCTTTGTCAGACAGTCCTAGGCATTATGAATGGCTTAAATAGCCTAGGCTACAGTCTGCCCCAAAGTCCCTTAAAATGGCCCTTCCAAATTCTCCAAGGCTTTTTACCTTGAATATTTGCTTACACTGGTGCAGTGTGGGCATAAAGTACTGCCAAATCAGAATTTCCCATTGACTTTGGGGCCTGAACCAAATCCCATTGATTTCTGTGGGAGGATTTCTATTAACTTGAATGGGCATTGAATCAAACCTAAATTGGCAGTGCTCTGCACCCATTTGGCACAGCGTAGTTCTCTGCATAAGGTAGAGAATCAGGTCCAAAGACACTGAGAAATGCTTTAATTAGGAGCATTATTGAGAAGAGCAAGCTTTTCCATCATTAAGCTGATAAACTGAATTTGTTCTATACTTTTAATAGCAAAAAGTCAGATTTTCAAAGACACTTGGTCTAAAGATGAAGCTGAATGCTTACAGGATTTCCAAGAAATGTTTTAAGGCAAATCAGATGCTGAGAAGCCTTCCAAATCAACAGGTCTCTTCATTTATTCACACGCTTTCAGAAATCCTAGGAGCTACCAACTGGCCTTTCTTGTAGGCTTATAAATCTAATCAGAAGTTAAGAGATGACCATTACCTGCAGCCAGCAGCCAAGCCTATTCACCAGTTCCTGGTCAGGCCTGGGCCCTCACAGGCACAGGGAGCAGCAGCTGCAGTAACTGCACCAAGTATTGCCTATAGGTACATGCCCCAAATGCCCCCCCATTCCTCACAGAAGGAGAATGGCACCTCTGTCAGGCACAGCAGGTCACTCACAGTCCTTTCTGGGCAGCAGTGTCAAAGGCCACTAAAAACCAGACACACAGAAGTCCTGGAAATGCTATTTTCAACCTCTGCTGGGGAAGTCAGTGGCTAGCAGAGCTTCCGCTCCAGAAGCAGACCTGAACCTAGACAGACCAGCATCCGCTCAAGGAGAAAATTCTCACAACTGCTTTGTTACTGCTTCCCCATCAACTCCGAGGTCCAGCATCATTTCCTATGTTGCTGCTGACCCTCTCAGGCACCTTCCTCTGCTGCTTGATCCTTAGCAACTGCTGCCTTCATTATCTCTGCATCTCCCGTTACTGCAGAATAAGGGAAGGTTTAGGAGCTGGCATTTCTGATGGATCCTTTGGTTCCTTGGCTGGAGTTATTTTGTCTGGCTATTATTTTTACTTTGGACTCAAGTGCTTGGCATAGTCTTTTTCTGGAAAGTACAAGGAGATTGATCATAAGCCAAGAGAGACAGACATCCCTGCTTAAGAATGCTGGAGGCCGCAAGAGAGAGAAGATGAGAGCAGCATTGTCACACTAAGAAGCCTTCCCAGGAAGTGCTGCAGGGAAAGAGATCCAGAAAAGGTTGATGCTAGAGAGGAAAGCAAAGAGAAAGTGAAAGTGGTGTCAAAGCCTTGAACACGAAGCACAGAAGCTAGGAATGTCTGCTCCGACCCCTGGCAGCCATTCGTGTTCGGCCTGAATGGGTCAGCACGGTCACATGCCGATGGGCTGACAGGAGCATATCTCTGAGCTGACGTGCCTCTTCCGGCAGACGTCAGGATGGGCTTGGCTGGAAGCCTGAGGGATAGCTCGGACACCTGATTTCCTCAACCCCCGTGCTAACCTCTTCCTCTCTTCCTCCCCATGACTAATTTCCCTCCACCTCCTCCCATGCACACCCCCAGATCCTCACCCCGTGCATTTTTATGCACAAAAGACACTTGTTAAATTACGCCACCTGCTACTGGGATAAGTACCAGGTAAAGAGATAGGAATGTACTGAGGAACATGACTCCTACAAACCAAGGAAACAAAGAAAAATTTCTGCCCTGCATTGGCAGGCATATAAGCAGCTCTCAAACCATCTCCTTCTGATAAGAGCCCTGCCTCTGGGTTGGGGTGCTCTTAAAAAAACCCATTTAAGTTGCTAAAGAAGTTGCTCACTACAAACAGTAAGGACTCAAATATGCTCATGTCTGTCTGGGGAGTCAGCAGGCCAGGTCATACTTGAGCTGGTTCAGCTCCAAGAGGGTAAGCCATGACTTGAAGCCATGCACTGAAAGCAAAGCTGTGCCCAGCGGCATTCCTGGGTGTGAGTGGGAACGGTGCTGCCGCACCATATACTTTTTTCTTTCTTTTGCTGACATCTACAAAACTGCTCCCAGCTTCGGGCTGTGGCTCTGGTTCTGTTCTGTACCACTTTTACCGTGATGCTGCTCCACCAAGTACCAGTTTTGAGTCTAGGCTTCCCCAGGGCGAGCATGAGGGGGAATGGGCCTACGGGGTTTTTTGTTGCTTACACCAAAAAGAATTATCTAATTAAAAATCACTGGAAACCACATGCATTTGCAGAAATGGCTCTGCTTCAGAGGAATCTCTCGAGGCAAATAAGTGAGTAATTCTTCAAGGGTTTATGAAAATAGCCTCTATAGTTATGCTCGCTGGGATAAAATTACAAGTGTTTTCAATCCTCATACTTCGGGGCATAAGTTGATCCTCAGCTGGGGGCCAGGGAGGAATTTCCTCCCAGAGGATATTATTGTTCTGAGATGTATCTCATGGGAGATTCACATCCTCTAGAGTATCTGGCATTAGCNCCTGCTCAAACCGAGCCCGTGCCCTGGTCTCCTCGCATCACACCTCGGGGCCCGGGCCGCCCCCGCTGTTGCACAAGCTGCCCCGTCCGATGTTGTAAGGGACCCCCGAGCTCCGGGAAGGGCGCGGGACAGCCCCGCTCCTTCTGGGAAGCGCCGTGACTCACCCGCCGTCCCGGGCCCTCCCCGGAGCGCCTCCCGCCCCGCCGCTCCTCGCGGACAGCCAATCAGCGCTCTCTTATTTGCATGGGCGCCCGGGTGCCTCTGGGATAGCGGCGGCGCCCCGCCAGCCGCCCCCTCCCGCCCCGCCGCGCTCTCTGCTCCGTGCGGGGTGTGCTCCTGCTGGGAAAGGGCGGAGGGCCCTCTCCTGGGGAAAACCCTGGTCACCCTTACCTGGGGGCAAAAGAGATCTGGGAATTCATATAGGGCGGTAAGAGACCGCAGGAAATTGCCCGGATGACCCTCAGTGGTCTGGGGTGCAGGCTTCAAACCTGTAGCTGTCTAGCGACAGAGTGGTTCAATTCCACCTTTCGGGCGGGCCGCCAGGAGCGGTGCTCCTGTTGTGTTCATCCTTTTTTTGTCCCGGGAGAGGGCCGGCAATGCCAGGCGTGACCATCCCCAGGGGCAAAAGGCAGCGCCCGCCGCGCTATCCCGAACCGCACTGGGCGCACACCCGTATTCCACCTTATTCCCATGGCACTGGACTGCTGAAATGGCAGTGTGCCAAGCACAGCTGAAGGACAATTCAGGTTTTTAATTGGATTTTTCTGCTAAGCAGATCTTTGTTAAACTGTGTCACGTGTCCTACAAGAACAGAAAAGAAGTAAATAACAGAAGTCATTCTCTAGATCTGCTCCATATTGACGATAACCCATCTCCCACCCACGCTGCAACAAAGATGCTTCACTTCAGCAGTGAGCACGGGTGCTAATAATGTCACCCAGCCCCACAAAAAATAAAGGTTAGCATCAAGCTAAAAAACATATTCTTCAAGCAGAAGGCGTTTATTTTGTGATATCCTGTTGCAACAACTCTCCAGTCGATGATTTGTGGAGCCTCTAGTTTGGATGAGACCCGAACCACCCCCACCGCAGGGGACAGCAAGGATTGGAAGGGCATTTTCACATTATCTCCTGTCCCCACAAGCAGGAAGGGTGATTCTGCCTGGTGAATTACAGAATACTGAGTGAATTATCAGATCTCCGGTGTTCCTGGTTGCTTTTTGAGGGGTGCAGTGCCATCCGGAGTTAAGTAGGTAAGCACCCCTGAGGATCTAAGCCGGAATGACTATGCTTCCTTTGCATGGAATGAGTCACTCCAGCTGAAGACCTGGGAGGAGAAGGGAAGGGCACTGGGAGCCCTGGAACCATTCGTGATGGCTGTTACTGCTTCGAGCCTGCAGACCCCTGAGCTGGTTGGAGAGGAGCAGCCTTGATACTAGCAAGGCATGTTGCTCCAGGAATACACTGTCCCATTACGGGAAATCTAGGGGGAAAAGTCCCTCTGAAGCTCCCACAGTGTGTGCCAACTTCTCCATGGCCTTGTAGATGTGCGTGCACAGCTGGGAGTGCCCCAAGTCCCAGATGGCCATCTCTGTGCTCTGCGCTGCTCTGCCTGCCAGCCAGCCTGCTCTGCCCATAATGAACTTTCTATGTGGAATTTCTCTGCGGCCTCAGAAATTGGTATCTGCGCTGCAGTTTGGCTGGGGGGGTTGTTTTAGGGGTGAGGGGGAGAGTTGGAAAGGCCTTTGCCCAGTAGTGGGCAGCTGAGAATGCTAGCGCTCTATGTCAGTTACCAAGCAGAACATAATACAGCTCTTTCATGTGGTGTTTATAACTGAACATGCTGTTTTGTGTCAGCCTGATTTTTTTTTCCTTCCAAGAAGTAGTTTTGGATTAAATTATGACAATTACATTCTTATATTCACACACACACACACCCACCAGCCCCCACCCTTGCCCTGCGTGCACACAAACACAAATGGGAATTATGTGCTCTGAGCGCGATTTGAACTACACAGTCTGGGATCTGTGCCTGGCATTGAGCTCACTTTTTTTCCTCCAGAACAAAAAGGCCACATCTACTCTGTACTCTTTCATTGCCTTAGGAAAAAGTAGGATGGTCAGATTGCTGGTGTGGGTGGTTTGTCCCTCATGGAGCTGATAGGCATGAGACTTCCAGGCAAGAGACCTTCAGGCACGAGAGAGGAGGCTGGGGAGCCTTGCTTGGGGAGGTTGTGGTAAGCAGCACAGGGACCCAGCTTTGTGAAATCCCCTGTGACTCCCTACTCTGCGCTGCTTACACCCCCCCAGTCTGGTTCCTGTACCCGGGCAGTGCCTTGTCTGGTGGATTATGCAGGCACATGGCAGGAAGCAATCCTGTCTTTTTGGGCTGTGCCCTGCAGGGCTGCACCTCTAGCACGTGGCTGAACACAGGGAAACAGGGGTGTTCATTAGGACAAGAGACACAGCCAGGCCGCTCTTGCAGCCTTTAGCTGACACAGTGGGTGGGACAAGGCCTTAGGAAACAGGGCACCCTATATTTCGGTGCTGTTTTTTAAACACTGGTTGGAGAACACCAGTGTGGATGCCCGTGTAGATGATCTGTCCATAGGAAGGACATTTTGTACAATGCCATCCACGTCTCGTCTGAGTCAGCTTTGTTTGGAGTCACTATTAGTCAGGCAAAGCTTCCAGTGTTTGAACCTGAATGTCACTTTCTTCCCTGACAAAGGGCCAAATTGAGAGGAACCAAAGGCCTCACCACTGGTTAGAAGGCAATCCAGGGGTTACTCAGAGCCAAAATGCACGAGAGCCTGGCTCCTCAGTCAAATGTAATCTGCCTCCTGTTGTTTTCCCCATGGAGTCACAGCACAGTGAGGAGGATGTGCTGGTGACAGATGGCTGACGCGACTTGCTAAGCGTAAGGGTGACTGGTCTGTGACTCAGCAAGTGTTTGGTTACAAGAGACTGGGCGCATGTGCTTTTGCACTGGTAACAGTGGTCCTAGCTGGATCTCCTCCTGGGAGGATCAGGCATGGGCTGTAATGTGAAGGCTGTGACTGCCGTCTTCCATGGGAGGAAAGCAGGCACACGTGGCCTATTAGAACAGAAAGTCAGGCTCCTAAATTACTGTTTACATTTGCAATGGATAATGTCTGAGTGTGTATAAATATATGACCTGCCAGTGGTGCTTAGATGTCCTACTGGCCTTCAGAAAGGAAACATCCTGGCCTAGAAAAATTACCATCTTGCTTGGAGAGAGTAGGACTTGGAATTGCAGTTGAGTCACTAGAGGGGGACAAAGACCTAGCCTGGGTAGGCATCCCATCCACCACTTCCCCCAACTGCAGCTGTGGGAGACACCTTGGAGAGGCAGCTGCAGAGATGGCCCTGGTCTTTCTCAGGTCTGAAGGTGCCCAACTGCAAGGGAGAGTTTTCCGGAGGCTGAGCATGCAGGTAGGACCAGCAATGCTTTGTGGAAATGAAGCCATTCCTTCTCCCTCAGAAGGACAACGGCGCATGTATGAGCATGAGTAGGTCAGCAGCCTGTATGTTGGCTCTTCCAGCATTTCTCCCTACCTAGACCCAGTTGGTCCGTAGATGGCCCATGCCTTCAGAGGCTAAATTCCAGGCATTGCACAGCACAAAACAGTGTCACCTGGGCAGAGGACACAGACAATCATGTATGGTTACAGGCAAATGCCATTTTTCTCCTTTCTCCTCTTTTATGAATGGAGGAGAGCTGAATTGTCAGGTCTGGATAGGTGCCAGGTGTTATTGTTGTCTCTGTGAGTTAAAGACGTCATGGAAATATTGGAGGACTTGACCAGAGTGTACCTGTGTGCATCCCATATGTGCATGGAGAGCCCAAGTGGCCGTGGCAAACAACAGGGCACTGCTTGCAAGTGACATATTGACCTGAAGTGCTTAAAAGCTACTCCACACACTGTCCTGGGGAAATGGAGACCGTAATGACTCACACGAATGGATCGTGATGCGCAGCCCTCAGCCCAGCCAGGCTATGTGTGGAACCAAGACACTCCCGTTTTCTCCCCTCCAGCATACTTCCCTGACCAAATCCAGGACTGAGCCATTTGGCTCTGGCTGGAGCTGGTCAGAACATGTTTTTCTTTTCTTCTCTTTTCTCCTCCTTCACCCTTTGGAAAATGTTGACATTTCAGCAAAGGGCTGAAAACCCAAGCCCTGAATATTTTCCATTGGAAAATGCTGGGGGAAAGGGAGAGGAGTAATCCCCAAACTGCCAACAATCAAATCTCTTTTGCTTTTAAGGCTTTTGGGTTTATGCAAGGGAGGCATATTTGGAGGTCAGTGAACACTTTTTATGAAAATATCTGTTCTCTCAAAACCAATTTTTTTACTAGAAGTGTTCCAACTGGCATTATTTTCACTGGTGATGGTTTGGATACTCTCTACATCTAATTTTGGAAAGGACCTGAAGAAAATTTAATTCATTTTATTGGGGCACAAATGACAGTCCCATAGCATAATTGATACTGAGTATTTGTATGCTCAGTATCATCAGACTATACCCTGATAGTCTTTCTTTTTTAAGAGTGCTGTTCACACGAACATCTCAAGCAAGTTTGGAACCTTGTCTCTGGAAACATCATGCTCCCAGAGCTCCAGCTGACTTGCCTCAGACCTCAGAGCACATTCCTGAAGGGAACCTACCTTTCACAAGGTCACATCAAAGGCTGCAGAGGAAGCAATGTGCACTGAAAGGCGTGTTACCTGTAACTATCCCTTGAGTAATTGATAGCACAGAACACTTACAGAGCATTTTGTTCTGATGTCTTCAGCTGATTTACATTTCTGTCTGAATTGTAATGTAGACCTGAAACATGTTTCATCTTGGTTTTGCATATTATTCTGCTTTCCTGTCAGTTAAAAATAAAATAGAAAAGGGACAATGTTAGCATAACAGAACACACATATTTGTAGGAGATGAATTATGCCCTAAAACCTTCACTAAATGTGGCTAATAGCAGGTTAGAGTTTATAAAAGGAAAGATCTTAAAATGGGCATACACTGGTCATAAATAAAGTGAGACTGCAGACTTGGAGAAACTTTCAAAACAACAACAGAGTGAAGTTCAGAGTAACCTCCAAAGAAAAGCAATGGGAATAAAAAGCTCAACTGTTTGAAGGCAGATCTTTATCAGTTGTGGGATATCATGACAGCAAAGGAATAGATTTGATCAAACAGACAACCCTTTTAATTTGTCATGCCACTTACCCCGTTATTTTCCACACCGAAGCTTCCCAGTTACTATTTACATTCTCTCTGATATGATTTAGCAATTGCACTGCTGCACTTCATTCTAATTTAGTACAGCTCCCTGTCCCCTGTCACTACCAGGTTTTTCTGAACTAACCACCTGCGTTTGAATTCAGTCAGCACCAAAGAAGGGGCATATTTGACTTCATAAAATCCCTGGGTTTTTTTCTTTTTAGTTTAGGAACATGTCATTGTAATTGTTAAAGCTCATAAAGCAGCGGGTTTAGAAAGATAATGATGCAAAATCTCAGTTTTAGACTTCACCTTTGTTGGCTGGGGACAACTAAATTGCATGTTGATAAAAAGAACAGGCACTGAATGTCTCTGATAACTTAGTGGCAAGAAATACAGAGTTCCCAAGGACCTGCTTTGGTGCTGTACATGCTTTGTCATAAGTTTTCAAGATAAGTAAGCAATTTTTCACTTACAGAACCTTACTCTTGAATTAATAAACTCAAAAGATCAAGAGTTTTAGCCCCTGACCTTGGAAACACGATGACATGCAAGATGCCATGGCAGAAACCTGAGGAGTGCCATCTGGAGCTGCAGAGTTGTAACTAGCCATTGGAAAGCCATACACACATAGCTGAGATATAGCTATGAGCTGTCCTTGCTCCCATCAGTACTGCAGGGGCAAAAGAAGAAACAAGGAGATCCCAAATAAGAAGATAAAGAGTCAAATGAATCACCCTGTCACGGTGTGAAATGTAGTGACTGGGAGAGCAAACAGATTAAGCCAGGGCTTATGACTGTTAACATTCACAGAAACATGTTCCACAAATTCAGCTTTCAGAGAAAAACTGGATTCTAGTTTCCTTCTGGTAATTTAAAGAGGCAACAATCTGTTCATATGACCTTCAGATCGGCTGGCACAGGGACTGAATCCTACAATAAAAACTGAAGAATGGCCCTTTGGGGCAGAGTAATGGTCCTCCCCCCCCAACACTCTGCTCCCAACTAGGGCAAGGTCCAGGGAGCACACACACACCTAGACATTTCCCTCTCCCTGCTGTTTTCTCAGGATTCACCTTTGCTGGATTGGGATGTTAGATTACACACTTTGCCTATTCCTTTTAGTGTCATTTGATGGACTTGTTGCCTGCAAATTTGTCTAATCCCATTTTGAGGCCACTGATGCTCTCTGCCTCTGCAGCCTTCCAGGCCAGCAACTTACAGAAGTTCTCTACTTAACATGATGTAATTTCTTTAACTTGTTTTAAACTCATCTCCTACTGGTTTCATTGAGTGCTCCCTGTTCTGCTGTTGATGGATTTGGCTACTAATGGCTCTGCGTTCATCTCAGCCACCCTGATTTAGTGAAGCCAGTCCTTAGCCACCAGAAAAATAGGGAAGCATTGCAATACCGGTTGCTCAGCTCACTTCAGTCCCTGAAGTGCTGACCTGCCCAGAGTGGTTTTGTGCCTGGAGTACTCTGGCTGTTACTAAACTCAGGGGAGAAAAATGATGGCAAAGCAAATGGAGTGCAACTTCCTCCCAGGGCTGTGCTCCCCCCGCAGCTGTTCACCGGTGACGCAACGGGTCCCCTTTGCGGTTAAGAGCTGGATGCTGATGGCCCGTCCTTATCCTGGGGCTCTGCAGTTCCGGGCCCAGCAGGGGGCTGCAAAGCAGCAAGCAGGATTTCGGGGAGGGTAGGCTGGCAGCCCTGGCGGGGGTGTCCGGGGCATCTTCCAAAGTGGCTTTAATTAATGAGCACATGTGCAGCGAGGAGAGTTACAGCATCCCACTCAAATTGTTGACTTGGAGCCGCTTCTGGAGACAGCCGTATTCTGCTCATTAGGAAAGAGCTTTTTTGCAATGCCCTTGGATTGGACAGCTCTTGGATTGCACCACGAGATCAAGTCCACGTACAGGCTGCCTGCCTTTCGGCTGCCAGCTCCAAGAGGGTTGTTTTTCTTGTCTTCTCATTCTCAAGGAGTGCTCAGCCAGATGGCCTGTTTTCGAATGCACTGTGCGTTGGTTGGATGTGTGTTTGGAGAGTCTGCCAGCTTCATGAGAAGGAAGAAAGAGCAAAAGAAAGGGAAAAAAGCACCATTTGGTATCTATCTCTGGGACCCAGCCAGAGTTGAGGCTCTGTTTGAAGAAGGGGGGAGTCTTAAGAAGGAAACTCTAGACAAAATTGAAAGCTGGAAAAACTTTCAAGCTTGACAGACTGGGAGACTGAAGTTCTGTGCAACATCCATCCACTACCTGGCTCCATTGCAAACGTGTTGCAGACTTCCTCAAAAACAACAGTAAGAGCAAGCACAAGCACCAAGTGTCTGTCTCTGCTTTCCCAGTGTACCTCACCTGTGGGCTGGGATGCGGAGAGGTGACCCAGCCAGCTGCCCACCAAGGCTGGGTAGTGCTTCCTGTGGGTTTTGGGATTTTGCTCTCAGTTCACCAAAACGAGAAATTACAGCATGCAGCCTGGGCACATCAGCTCAGGAAGAGGAGCTGCAATGGAGTAGTACGAAATACCATGGCCCAACTCTTGAAGAAGCTAGCCTTAATTAGTAAATTAAGCCAGGCCAATGTCATTTTCTTGCACCCTATGATGTTCATTTCTCAGAAACACCTTCTGTTGATTTGGTGCAGCAAATAAATACAGGCCAAACCAGAGCAACGGCTTTTCCAGCACTCACTGGCAAATAATTTGAACCTGACAAGAAAAATCTGTTGTTGAAGGAAAGGGGGAAGTTTTGAAGTTTGGGTGGATTGTGCTTGGCTTTGTTTTCTTAACTAGATGTCATGTTGTGGTAACCACATATTGTTCCAAGCAGCAGGAGCGGGTCTTGTTGAGCAGAGCCAGAGAAAGCCACATTTGTAGCCATCCCCGCTGGCTGACACGCCACTGTGTCTTGCAAGCAGGCTTGTCTGCTCACTTGCTAAAACCATGGCACAAAGAACATGGTTGCAGGAGCACCTGTGTCGGTGCAGGTGGGTGTGGTAACTGCAAACCCCACTTCTCCACTGATTGCACCAAATTATTTTCATTGAAGTGGTCAGAGTTCATGGGTCCTGGGTGAGCAGTGTGCCCCTGGCAACACTGGCTGGGCCTCTGTTGTGGACGCTCTGCCAACAGCCGGGGCAAAAGGGGCTCTTCTCACTCCTGCTGTGGGACACATCTCGGGCCAGGCCTGCTGGTGTCTGCAGCGTGTCAAAGCCCCTGTGGCTTCTCAGGAGTTCCTGGCTGTCACTACTTCAGGTCCAAAGAGGTGCACAACGTTGACTTCACAGCAGTCGCAAGGCCCTACCATGTAAAGAGCAGGACCTTTCCCCACACGCAGGGAAACATCCTCAGCTGTTGGCAAAATAATGTCTCTGACCTAGAGGTGCAGATGGCATCCTGGAAGGGAAGGAGGTTTAGTGGGTTCAAGACAGTGATTACACCACACAAATACATTCTTGCATGGGTAGGAAGGCTGCACAAACAGATTGCCTCCCTTCCTACTGCAACAGGACCTAGTTTTGGTAAATAACCCTGACATAAAAAACCAGGCTGCAGTACCTACATTCACAGTTAATATCATTACAAGAGAATGGATTTTCTGTGCCAGAAAACGAGGTGCAAAAGTCTAATAGTAAATTCAGCCATTCTCTCTGGGGCTTTAGAGAGCTCACTACACCACTCAGGCAATTGCCTGATTGGTCACCAACGCTGTCATGTAGCTGATAAAGGACGGATTTCTGTCTTTAATTGCACAGAAAATTCAGGGGTCTAGGAGTCACAGGATCGGGCTTCTCCACAGTTAGGCTAGTTACTGCACCTCTTGGCAAATGGAAATAATGATAACCACAACATTCACATGAGTACTGTTGGGAGAAGGTAGCTCCCAAACAAAGGTCATTGGTGCACTTTGGGTGGGAGATTAGCCAGAAAAAACATCCAGCCATCCACTCACCCAAGCTGCACTGGCTGTGTCAGACACAAACAGCAGCCTCTGCATTTTTCACATATGGTAGTTTTCCCCTGCTTTATTTCATTGCTCTAGTGCTGCCTGACTTGTGGACATGTGCATCTCCAGCACACCGCTCAACATAGCATGAGTTGACAGACCAGTCTGAAAAAACAATTCCCTGTAAGTTATCTGGCCTAAGGTACAATTACAGACCTAGCACTGTCCAAGGAGGGGAAGCTAGAAGAATTGCCCAAACATGGGATTTTGGAAATTTGTCTACTGTACAGAGAGATGAGGCCTGCCTTTTGGCACCAGTCCTGGCTGCTCCGCCACCAGCCTTTGTGTGTAACTTTTTTAGCCACTCAGTACCTGGATGGGAGATCTCCAACAGAGGAACCACATGTTCAGAAAGTCGTCTCTCCAGCTAGGGATAGGTCAGTACGCACCTCAGCATGGCATAAGTAATGTTGCACTGTCCATTAACAAGAGTCTTGAGTGTGGCTGCATTCGAGTTCAGCAGCACCCACTGAGGTACTGCAGAGGATGGCTCCAATTTTGCATCTGAGCAGTTCATTTAGGCCACATCCTCCTTCAATAGCTCAAGGTTTTCACAGGGAGTGAACTCCCCAACCCAGTTAAAAAATGGCCACATTTCCCCTTCCTCCATGCATGGCCTCACTCTGCACCCAGAAGCTCTCAGAGCAAAATCTTAACTTCATTAAGAAAATCATGTTTCTAGCAAGAAGAGATGATGATGATCACACACAGCTTCCATTTCTCAGCTGTGGGGGAAAACTCCTTATGCTACAACTCCAAACAACAGGAGATGAGATGATGGGCACAGGACAGAGCTGAACATCAGTAGCAAGGATATGATGATTGAAGCTGGAGATCTGGTTTAAAGCTTAGATATACACAGAGTGGAAAGTGTCTGAGATCCATGCTGCTTATGTTGACAAGCCTACACAGGCTTGGAGTACATGGAGTACATGGAGTCAATCCTGTTCTCATAGAGTGTCTCACTCACATCCATTCTCTCAGTCCATGAGCTTCCCATGGTTTTACTGGTGGTCTGTATCTTCTGTAGACCATATGTTTGACATTAGTGGGGAATGCAGAGGTTAAAAAGATTGGAACTCCTTTTGAAGTTATGGGAAGGAAAAACTTTAGAGAATGACTTACGGTTAGAAGTAGCTCATCATTCAAATACAGAGACTCGTTTGACTCATAGCTGGAGTTGGATGTAAGGACAAGGATGGTTGCTTTAAAAATTCCCAGTCAAAAGTGAAACAGAAAACCATAAAGTGAAAGACAACAGAGCACATGTTTAAGAAGTGGAATTCTAAGACACAAATTCAATTCACTACCATGCTGACTGACTTTTAAACTATGACTACACAGTAGCTCACAAGCCTGTTTTCAAAAAGGGCCTGCACATGCACACACATACAGGTAAATATAATATGTGCAGCTCTTATTCATATGTGATTTCTTGGCAGGAATTTTACCATGACCTTAGCAAGGCTTGAGGCTGTCTGCCACAAAATTCTTGTATTCAAGTTTGGATGTTATGGTCTGGGTGGGTGGACTAACAGACAGTAAAAAACTGGTTTAGATGGTCAAACTTGGAGAGGACCAAATATATGTCATGCCCTACCTGGAGGCTGGTAACAAGCTGGGTACTGTAGGGGTCTGTCCTGGGGCCTGTCCTGTATACACATCTTTAGCAGTTGTCTAGATGAGACGATGGAGTGCTTGCTCATCAAGTCTGGAGACAACATCAAAGTATTAGAGGGCAGTTGATATGCTTGAGTGCAGAGCTGCCATTCAGAGGGCCCTGGACAGGTTGAAGGAATGGACTGAGAGGGACCTTATGAAATTCAACAAGGATAAATGCAAATCCTGCACTTGGGAAGGAAGAGCCCTGGAAGCAGTACAGGCTAGGACTGGGAGGGAGAGGAGCAGCTCTCCAGAAAAGGATCTGGGTATCCAGGCAGGGAGCAAGCTGGGCGTGAGCCAGGAGTGTGCCTTGGCAGCAAAAGAAGCCAAAGGCTGAACAGCCAGAAGGGTGACAGATGTGTTTATCCAGCTTCCCTAGGTACTCAGAGGGCACTGGAGTACCAAACCCAGTTTTGGGTCCCCAATGCAAGCAAAATATGGACACACTGGAGCAAGTTCAGCAGACACCACCAAGAGCTTTGAGGGCAAGAGCCCTTTGAGGAGAGGGAACTGGACTTGTTTGGCCTCAGAAGAGATGGCTTTGAAGGAGATAACCAGCAGCCTGACAGCTTCTACAAGGAAGTTATCAACAAGATGGAGCCAGGCTTTTCACCATAGGGCATGATGGGAGGACGAGAGACAATAGACCTTAACTAAAATGGAAGATGTTTAGGCTGGCTTTAAGGAAAGGCATTTTCACCATGAGAATAGCCAAATACTGCCCAAAGAGGTTATGCAGCCACCATCCTGGAAGGCTTTCAGTACCCAACTGTCGAAAGCCCTGAGCAACCTATCCTCATCCTTTGTTTGACCTTCTCCTTCTTTGAACCAGAGGTTAATCTAAAGACCTCCCAAAGTCCCTTCCAACCTGAGCAACCGGAGTATTTGTAAGGTTTTGTAAGGTATTTGGGAGCCTGAGCATTATCCACTTAAGGAGCAGACACAATACTCTGTGAGCTGATTGGCCAATCACTCTACAAACAGAAACTACTCAAACAAAAGCCACCGTGAATCTGCAAACTACTCAAACAAAAGTCACAGAATTTGCAAAAAGCTTTGCTTGCATAAAATAATTGATTGAAAATTTTAGACTAACAAGTTGTTGAGCAAAATTCTGTCTGTCTGTCTTTCACAGCCTGAGAAGAAATGCAATTTCAGTGAATTTATGACCCAGTTAAACACCAGTTTTCCTTAATGCCCAGTAACCAGTTAGGAGATTGAAAACTGTTTTCTCTTTTAGGGCTGTCTTCTATATATGAAAAAGAATGAGAATGCCAAATACCAAAGCAGCTAGAAATATTTCTTAGATTATTACTATGGCATCTTCCAACAGAAAACTCAGATTGCTTCACTGCTGTTAATTAATTAAGCCTAGAAACACTTATGCCAGGAAGTTTGATATCACCACCCCTTTTTACAGATGGGGGCAAAACAAGATATAACATTCATTCAGGGCTACTCAGTGAATGAGGGTCAGAACCAGAAATAAAACCTGGGAATCCTGGCTCAGAGTCTCCTCTTATAATCTCCAAACAAAGCTTCCTTCCTGTAAAATTCCATCTAAGCTCTTCATAGAATAATTAGAGCCAATTTATTTCTTCACTCGTTAACAATGAAATCTGACAGGCTTTGTACTCAGGATGCTGAAGCTCAGTTAGGGGAGCAAGGCTCTTCTCCATGAGGGGAGGCCTGGAATGTCAGTCTTTAGGTGGCTTAGTAGGGGCATGATTCTAGCTGCCAGGTACTTGAACTCCTGCCCAAATCCCTGTGACAAAGCTTGAGGGAAGAACTGGAATGTAAACGTGATCTACCATAAATGTTAGGGAATGACTAGACAAATAGCAGCTGGTTTTGCAATGATAGAACTTTGCCCTCAGTGGCACTTAAGAAGTATGAAAGAACATTTACCTGCCTTGGTATTAGGTAGGTTTCTCTTTGCCTTTGTTTTCATTTGCCTCTTTTTCAAGTGAACAGACTGAAAAAGCTCTGAGACACAGAGAGATTCATGGCAGTACTTCAGATGTGCCCCTCAATTCTACCTTCTTATGTTCCATCAGATCTGGAGGACACAAAGTTCCTCAGGGCTTACAGCTCACTTGCAGCTCACTAGCAGTGACTTGCACTACCTTGAGCTGTGCAGTAAGGTCATGACTCATGGACTTCTCCACCTCCCCTACCCAGGGCAAATGGCTCACCATCCGCTCTGTCATCACTCCCAAGGCTTCCCCAGAGGTCAAGAAAGCGGCATATGAAGTGCTACAGAAGTGCTGACCATCCAATATTTTGAAGCTCTGATGGTTACTCAGCACCTCTTAACCACAGGCCACTACATTTGAAGCTGGAGCATCCCATACTAGGGGGTACATTTAAACATGTGTCCTACTTGCTCAGCATCCCATGAAGGAGGCTCTGGTAGAGGAGGGCAGACTCAAGATTTACACATTAAAAAGCCTGTACTTTTGCTGCTTTGAAGTATTTTCCTTCTTCAAAGCAAAACAAGAAAGACTATCCTCACAGAGCTTCACGGGAAATTCTGCAGGCCCTCTGCCTTGCTCTCTTCAGCTTTTGGCAAAGTAGAGTTGAGGACACTGATCATAAAGTCCAGAGACAAGAAGAAGTGAGAGAGGGACCATCTTTTACAAGAAATCTTTGTGGAGTGTGGAAGCTCATCTTCCCTGTTTCTTCAGTGTCATCTACCCCATATCTCCCAAGGCTCCAAGCTCAGGTCCAGTATGTGGCAGGTTTGAGTTGACTTAGATCATCTGGAAATAGTTTGCTGTTTGCCACCCCCTTGTTCCAAGCTTCATTTGTGGCTATGCTTGGTTAACAAATCACTTCTCCTTTGGCCCCAGATGTCTGGATTTGGCTCAAGATCCAAGCCTGAAGGTGGCTATGGCTTTCTGGTCTTCTACCTGAAAGTAGCAGAGGCTTTTTTCTTATGATACTGATGGCACTGAGAGCTGCTTGCAGGAGTCCAAAACCTCAGGAAGAGAGACACAAGGATGTGAGCTTTCCCATCACCTGATTTTCATTTGGAGGGGACGAGGTTGGTGGGATTTGAGTATCATGTAGCAGGGAAGAGAGTTGAGGCTGCAGTACATCAATGGCTTCAGGGAGACCGAGAGCAAACACAACCGCAATTGCCCATCTGTTTGAAGGAGGGTCAGGAGAGGCTGCAAGATAGGGAAGGGGCTATTTCTTCACCAAGCTGTGTGTTCAGTGGAAACATGAGCTGGCAAGAAATGAGACTTCAGCTGAAGCCTAGAACATGAAATTGAACAAATGGCTTTCTAAGGAAAAGCTAAAGGGGAAATTCCACAGTTTGCTTCATTGCCGCAAATGATGGCAAGCCAAGGAGAACGGAACCAGGTTAATTTGAAATCAAGAGGGACTTGATACTCTGCTGAGCTAAATTTTGTCTTTGTTACATAGATACAGTTTTCTTGTGGGCATCTACCTTTTTCAAACGTGGATGAGAACGGCTGAGGACACTCTGAAGAGAGGACATCCTTTTACAAGGTTGAAACTTTGCCCAGAAGTCACAAATAACCCAGCATGTCAATCACTTACCACGGAGCCTGGCAATTAAGACATATCACTGGGACTGAGAGGTTAGAAAGCACTAGATACAGGAACTAGCATCAGTTGAAGCAGACATTTGAGCATCTTGGGGTGACACACATCCCCTCCTTTCAGGAGGTCCACAGTTCAGGAGTACAGTTGATGTATAATAATATCTCTTTCAGAATTTCTTGCATATGAAAAGATTCTGGCAATCTGCTGGAAACAAGGAAAAGAGCTGAGCTAACCCAAGAGGAGCTGGGGTTTATATCCCTTTCCATCCTGAGACATGGGAACATTTTTACGAGTTAGCATGTTGGTGTCTCCCCGTGGCACAGCTGGGATCAATGGCAGATGGCACAGGGGCTTGTCCAGAAGAAGGACTAACAAGGCATGAAAATGCCTTCCATGGCCAGCGGAGCTGTAGGAAAAGAGACCTCCACAGCTGTCCACGTTAACAACTCACAGATAATACAACCAACCAGTAGGATGGTTACTGTAAATTCATCAGGCAAATATTATTCAACCATCTGAAGAACGGCTTGACTAATGAAAAGGTTATTTGTGAATAATTCCAGAAGGATGATAACACATTGGAAAAAGTACAGAGAAGTGATATGGGGTACTGGGCTGATTAAGAAACTAGACTGCAGGCCTTAGAGTGAAAGACTCCAGGAGCTCAATCTGCTCAAACAGAGGTCATGTGAATGGTTGACTTGATCACAATCTCTCGGTGATGACATAAAATCAGAGGTTTGATAACTGAAACTGGATGAATTCTGACTAGAAAAAAACCCTGACATTTTAGAAGTGAGAGTAATTAATCAGTTTACATAAGGCTTCTGGTAGATTTCTCCATTCATTTGCAATATTAAAAAAAAAAACAACAATTCCCCTGAAAGTTACTGTGTATTTCCAAGAAAAAGCAATTCAGTGTGATACTGCAGCCTATGTATGCAGGAGCTCAGACTAATGATATCACTGGCCCCTTCCTACTTTGCAATCTCTAAACCAATGAGCAAGTTACTCAAAACTGACAGCAGAATTGTATGTGGACTCATTGCATCATTTAGGTTGGAAGAGACCTCAAAGAAGGTAAGCTGCTGAACAGACAGATACACCATTTGTCAATGTTATTCAGCAGGCTCTAATTATGATGTTTGCAATGACTGAGATCAATGGAAAGACTCCTTGTGACAACATCAACCTGAGCAAAGCGCTATCTACAAGACACACCTTCAATCTCTTTGTTCTTCAAGAAGAAAAATCCTCTTTGCAGATGCCTTTTTGCCCCTTGCCATACCTGTCTTTCTCTGCCTTCCACCAGGGAAAGGGACTTAGCACTAACTCAGGCAGGATTTGTGAGGTTTAACTCACTAATGATTGCACAGTGCTTCAGGAGCCTTATTTGGGAGATTCAGTCTATTCCTGTGTGATCCCACTCACTTATTCTCTTAGACAAATGGGGGCAGGTACTTGCCTCCTAGTATCTGGCAGCTGCTGCAATAATGGCTTCAAAAATAGATTTTGGCAGAGAATTAAAAAAAATTAAAAGTGTCCTGACTTTAAAGGCTAGAACAAGGATTAGAAAAGGCTGTTTGATCTGGTAATTCACAGGGAGATGGAAAGTTCCTTCAGTGATGACTGTGTATCATTTGTTGAATAGAGTCACTGCCTGAAACATTCCCAGTTCCATGTAGCTAAAAAAAAGTAAAAATGCTGCTCTTCTTGTGACCAAATGTGAAGTCACTCTTTGGATCATGGGATAATGTCATAAGGGTTTGGTCTGACTCATTTTAAGAGAGAAGATTTTCGAATCAGTGAACAAGGCAGTTCAGCATGTCAGTTCAGTCTCCACACTGTCAGTGGATTTCACATCTAAAATCATAACAAAAGCTGCTAGAAGGGAAAGAGGCCCACTGCTCAGCTGCCTTTCTTTGTGTATCTACTTGAAGCCCATCTTGCAGAGAGCTCTTAGCCTCTAGACTAAACACTGCTTGGAGCTGAAATAAATATGAATGAACAATGGTTAGGATGCTCAAGTCAGTGGGTAGTGTGGTAATGTGGTTGTACTGGCAGAGAAGAGAGGGTGAAGAGACAGAAGTCCATCTGTATGCAGTCCTTTGACAGGGGGTTTGCTATGCTGAAGTATAATCACTTCCCTCCTTTGCAAAGACCACCAACTTTTTTACACATGAGAAGATAAAACTGTCCTTATCTCAGAGCTGCCAAGAGATACAAACAGGGAAATGTAACTGTCCTTACCTCCGAGATGCCAGGAGGGACACAGAAAATGAACTGCATGAGACCACACAGGAGGACAGCCTGATGTAAGGCCCTTAACTGGAAGACCTAAACCTCAGTTCTCATGCCAGCCTACTGCTATTGGAAGGATATGATTTCACCTGCTCTCTGGAGTGGCACATTACCCTAGTTGACTACAGCAGTGGATGGGACTTCAAATATCTAAGGTTGGATGGTATCAGGTTAAGACCTCAGCCTAACCTCTTTATGCTTTGTTTTAGCTAAAACCTCCTCCACGGAACTCACTGAAATCAGTGGGAAACCTCTCAAGGATGCCAGTGAGCTCAGCAGAAAGCCATGCAGCTGAAGATCCAGGCCTTGGTGGTTTCAGCTTTGTTTTGGGAGTTTTAGGCTAGATTTTCAAAACAGTTCAGCTGCTGGTACCAAACAATTGCCAGGACTGTTTCATTCCTTGTGACTGGGAATGGGTGTCATGTCACGTGGGAGAGTCAGAGGCTGGGGAGGTGCAGCATTTCCCCAGGACAACTCTGAGCCATGCATATGGGGCAATCACACATGTTTCCAAGGGGGCTGGAGTCCTGGGTGCAAATGCACTTGAAGATCGTCTCTATGTGTGTGCTGTCCCACTGTCTTGGATTTCTGGATAGCCACAGTCATACTGGAAAATTATTAACTTTTTTCTGGAGAATCCCAGCCACTCCAACCTAATTTCTGTTGATCAGTCAGTGAGTTACAGGCTCCTTCTGGAACAGAGACAACCTCACAGACAATGTCAATGAACACAGCAGAGCAGGCAGTTACTCTATCCTCCCTTTTAACCAGAGACTGCAGCAGAGTTATGGAAGGTTACACAACCTGAGCATCCTGGACCACACTGCCCACACTGCCAATTGCAAGTTGCTCCTTTTCCTGGGAAAAAAGTCAGAATCAAGCAAACAGCCTCTGCTCTTTGCTGTATTTCACACTATTTGACCTTTCTGCTCAGCAGTTCTAAGAATTAGAAAATGAAGCCAAGATTGGCAACTGGTAGATCTCCTGAAAGGGTTAAATGATAAATTGTGTCTGGCTGAATGAACCCATGAGGCCTAAAGCGGTTCAGTCTCTCTAAATCTCGGGATTTCATTGGCAGGGGTACAGCTGCATGTGAATCAATGTAGTAGGGAGACACAAATGCCCCCTAAGTTTCTAAGTTTACACCCAAGCATTTACAGCAGCTGGAGATATGAGATACAATTGTGGCTGAAGAATGGGCTGGGACTCCTGTCAAGGTACCAGTTAGTCACTGGTCTCAGTGTGCTGCTCTCTGAAGACAATGCGGTGCTGGGTTCTGACCTCACATGAAAAGAATGAAAAAGAAACCACAAAAAAACCCTACAGGGGATATTTTCTATAGGCAGAACTAGAAAAAAATATGGAAATTGTCCTTTTTTGGATGAAAGTCTGAAATCTGCAGACTTTTCTATGTAAATTAATTGATTTTTTTTTAAGGTAACAAAAACCCCAACCCAGTGAAAAATGTTTACTCTTTTCCTCATCTTTCCTTTCTCCTCTTCCACTTTTCTCCATGCCATTATTGAAAAGGGGTTGAGAAGAAAACAGACAATAATTCTGAAGAGAGTTAAATGTTCTTCAAGGGAAAACTTTTGAACAAAGGGCTATGAGCACTTCCACTTCTGGATGTTTGACATGTTGAGCTCCCCTCTTCATAATTTCTGCGTTCTTCAGGGAAATCCATTCGCCCCTGGGGTTAAGTGCTTCAATTATTAATCCAGGTATATAATCAGGGCTGAATGCAGCCACTATGTGAAGCATGACTGCTCTCTCATCTTATGAGTGGGAATATTCACAGAAAGTGTAGGGAAGGTGTGGCGTCTTCATGTTCCTGTGTAACTCGGCTCCTAATTAAATTCCGTAAATGTGAGATGAACAGCAGGAGACCTCCTGTGGGACAGGGAAGTTGGTACAGAGGGGTTTCATTATTCGCACTTTCCAATTATTACTTCATGAAAAATAGTTACAAAATGTCTGGAATGGATGCTGAGCTAGATATAGAAGTGAACTGTTTGCCAGTGTCAGATGCTTCCACAACATGCATGTCACCATGCTTTTCTCAGCTGGTGAGCAGTAGTTTGCAAAGACTGGGTGAGCATGGAGTGGTTTTACCAGACATGAGTGAGATGCTATGGAAAAGCAGTCGTATGGTGTTTGAGGTTTGTCTTTGTAACTGGCTCCAGCAATCAAATACACCTCCTCCCAAGCTGTTGTTTCCTACTCTGTACATAAATCTTCCATCTACTTAGCTTGAATTTTGGGTTTTGCTACGAAAGACCTTCTAGATATGAGACATGATTTCCTAGAGAAGGCAGGCAGATAACCTCGGTTGTAGAGTTATATTTTTCAGTGTTAGCTTTCTGGGTTTGCCCTTTAAAGATATGACAGTTGTATATAAGTGGAAGTAATTTAGCCCTGGAGGAGTGAAATTCTTTTTTAAGCTCTTCATGTAATCTTAGTTTGTTATTGCAAAAAGATCTCTAACCAGGAGCAACTGGGTCCAATCTGATGCTGAATTAAAAATAACTAGAAATCCTGGGGCAGTCCTCTGCAGTGCCAGAGTGGTTGCCAGATGCAGTTGGCGTCAGATGTACGTCTAACTCAAGTGCATTTGCCTGTATTCCACCCATAGGTATTGCAGGCAGGAGGGCAGCTGGAGAGGTGTCCCGCTGGCTGCCCTGCAAGTCGAGGCTCACCAAGGCCATCCTATCGATGCAGAAGGTTCAATGAGGTGCCACCCCACAACACTGGCAATTGTACAAAAACAGAGTGGAAGACAGTTCCTGCCTAGAAGAGGTAAAAGGCTGCAACTGGCAGCAGAGAAGTGCAATGATTGCCTCTGGTTGTTCAGCAGCTCAGAAAACTCTTGGAATTGATTTGGCTCTGCAGACACTTTGAAAACAAATTTAATCCCATTCCAGTAAATTCTTCTGGTTTGCTGCTAGCATGAAATGCCCTGACCACCATTTTACATGCAAGCACGAGGTCACTACAGACAGTACTGGTTTATGTGAACTCTTCAATGGCAGCAACAGAATTTCAAAATGATGCAAGAGCATTTTTGTGCTGAGGAAGAGGTGAGATCTTCAGTTATCCAGAACTAGGTCATCAGAAGCTAATGCAGGGCAGGGCTGGGAATATCAGTCCACCCGTCCTATCCCAGTATGGACTGGATCATGTGAGCAGGCAGAATATTTGGACAGGAATTTATCTAAGGTCAGATGCTATGGGCCATGTCTTCATCATATTTACATATCTGATTTTTAAGCAACTATGCCCCTTGGACACATACTGAGGTTAGACTAGATAGCAAGGCAACCTTAAGGATCTGCGATAGAGTTATGGGATCAATTACTTTTAGAGAGCAACACCTAGTCTCTTACTGATCTACACAGTTGGGAAGAGCAGTTTTTCCTGTAATGGTGAGGTTAGAGTCCATGTTGTGAGAGCTGGGGAAAAAAGGAAGGTAAACAGTTTTTCTGATTCCTTTGTTTAGGATAACTTTTGGGGAAAACATGTGATTCAGTCTACTTTTGTTTTGTGGGCAGTTCAAGAATATCTTGGTCTATATAAGATGGGGAGAAATAGCTTGCTCTTTTTCAGACAAGGACTATTTCCAGATAGCTTGAGCTACATTTGACCTAGTAGTTTGACATCACTGAAGAATACAACATGGGCTAAAAGGTGACTGAAGTGTACACGTATCTTTACTGATGAACGAAACCCTTCCAACAGGCCACGTATGAATATTGCTACAGACTTTATCTTCTTAACCTCGTGGACTGCCTCCCCTCTATAGGAGGGAGACTATTTCTTTATATTTGGGGATGACGGGGCAAGGCCAGGTGGTCAGTGCTTATGAAATAGAAAGAGGAAAGACAGTCTCTTTGCAGGGATTGTGCAAAGGTCAAAGAACACACATTGTGCGTCACTAGGGCTTTCAAATTGCTTGTATGTTTTTAGGGAAAATGGGTCTTGGGAGACTACAGCAGAAGAAAAGGGTTTAGGGAACTAGCCAGAGACAGTTATGCAAGAGCCTAAGACTGCAAACAGATTTCTACATACATTCCTGCTGAACTTCATTTCTAGTACTTGTTCCTTTATGATGATTCCTATGTTTTTAAGTATTCATCCCAGGTCTAGCTTGAACCTGAGCTAAGCAGACAGAAATGAATGGAACACTGCCCTGTTTAACTCTGTTTTTCTGCTATCCCATCAGGTGTGAATGAGTGACTGGCTTCAGAAGCACAAATGCGTGGAAAAAGGAGCGATGATGCATTCCGTGCTTACAGCTATGAAGCCCTGGGGCCTTCTCAGCCCAATGTTCATACATCAAACATCCATCAAACCACAAGACACTGCAAATTTATGTCCCTCTCCTCCTTCCCAGCTCTCTGCCCTTCATAAAATCCACCAATATTCCTACTTGAAATTCCTCAGAGACACACTATTACGAGACACAGACAGACAGATAGACAGACAGACATCAGTTAGTGAGGTACAGCTCATAAGTAACTCACTAAAGAGTCTGCTGGGATAAGGGAGGGAACTGCTGTGGGTGTATTGTTCCAGTCCCATCATTTCCCAAAACACTGAATGAAATAATAACTTGTTTATAATACTGCATGACATCAAGGAAATGCTACATAGCTGCACTTGAGAAACAGCTTTGAACCCTGTGACCTTCCTTCAAAGTGAGAAAGTCGTTAGGGAGGCCACGGGATGCAGAAAGCTGTATCCTTCTTCTGGTTCTCCAGATCCACTTGTACACTTGAACCACCTGTTTTCTTTTCCCTTACAGCTGATCACTCTGGCTTAAAGCTAAAGATATCCCCTTGCCAAGGAGCACTGTGAGTGATACACCAATTCATTCCAGAGTAGATTTTTGACATAAAATGAACCAAGTTCAGGCACTTGATCCATTCTCCTCCAACAAGCTAGAGGAAAAAAAATTCATTCTCTATCTGTGTCACACCATGTTCACATTACATAACTATCCTCTCCCTTTGCCTTTACCTACCCTGCTTAAAAGTATCGGGTCTTGCAGGTTCACAGCTTTGATTTTGATACACTCTTTCTTTTCCCTAATACCCCAGCTAAGTCCTTTGTGTTACACAGCAAACAATTGCACCTTCCTTTGAAGGTGCATTAGGTACACTGCCTGATTGAATTCAATGTTTCTAAGCAATAGAGAGCATCTGCTGACCAGTTAACCTCTTGTATTTTCTTCTTTTACAGTGTAGTAAAAATGAAAGCAATCCAAAATTTAGAAGGGAAAAAAAAGTGCCAAAACAAATGAGAACTGATGCTGCTCTCCTGAGAGAAGATCTACTTTAGAGATGTAATCTAACGCACCTCCCATCTTGTCTTTCCCCTAGGCAGCTTCTTCCAAAGAAAGGAATAATATCTTCAGCATCAGTGCGGGTGTCTTATGTCTGGGGGACTAATCACTTCCAGGACTGAGCCCTGATGACTTAAGCTGCTCTGTGTACAAAACTCCATACATGGAAGGCAAAAACACTGTTTTGTTGCCCCAAAAAGGGAAGAAGGTTTCAAGGCTTGCTAAAAACAACCTCTCATCAGCTGTACACATCTAGACACTGTTGTCTTTGGTGTCCCAGATGGTCCCAGCTGTTGGCATAAGCACTGACAATGACATTCATTTCTTTTGCGCACCCAAGTCCTATGCAAGCCCAATTTTTCAGCTGCCTGCTGATGGGAAGTGAAATTCACAAAGAGAAAAGCTGTCCTTGAGGCCCACAGGATCCCAAAGCTTGTGGAAAAAATGGGGAGGATTAGTTGTAGGATCACTTCCGGCTACTATCTAATTTTATCTGTGTGTCACTGATACCGAACGTCATTCTTTTTATTATGAGAACCCCTCGACAAACAGGGCTAAAAATAAAAAGCAGGAGCTCGGAGCTGGCACAAACTGTGCTGCATGGACTCCAATTTGTATAGCAGGAACTATAATCACTCTGAGACGTGCCCAAGCCCTCGGGCATCCCACGGGATTTCAGTCACTTGTTTACAAGGTGTTTTGATTTGCAGCTGTTTGACTACTGTGGCATTTCAAGAGGGGGCGGCTTGAAAGGATGTTGTTACTTTGGATGCCGGGATTGGGAAATGGGTATTGAAAAATCACACAAGAAACAGGCGAGTGCTCTCTTTGTTCTTCCCCCCTTACACATGAATGACGTCGGTGCTGGGGAAAGGAGCTCCAGAACAGATCAAGAGACCAATGCTCTGGGAGGAATAAGCAGGGTACAGGTAAATCCCTGAGAAGAGAGCCATGCCCTAACCACACCAGAGTGCCCCACATCTGATCTAGAGGGTCTAAGTTCTGGAGGTAAGAAGGGAACCATCCAAGACCATTGCTTTTCCACCTTTTCTAACATAAATTGATACCATGCCATGGACACACCTAAGAACTAGGCTAAAGGCCATTACCAGCTCACTTCAAACAGACCAGCAGCTGAAATGGATTTAATCACTGGCTCAAAGTGATTTAGCACTTCAGATGGCTCTTTCCATAATTCCCGCTCTCCTGACCTGAACAGTTCCTCTTTCAGAACTGCATTAAGCTAATGCCCACTTTCTTCTGGGCCCTTTTGGGATAATGGATTCAGATATGCAGAAAGAATGTAAAAATCCATCTGTTATCTGGGATGAGTGATTTGCACAATAGTGCCCATGAGTGTTTGTTTAACACTGTGGACAGCAGAACACTGCTAAGTGGTAACACGCTGAGAAAGGGAAAGCAAGAAGGGAGGAGAAACTAGCCTGGCTGTTTAAAAGCTATGTCCACCAATCTGTCTGCATTTTTTTGGCTTAGTTAGCTGTTTGCCTGTTTTTTGTGGGAAACCAGGAAGGACACGTGGAGCTTTTCCCAGGCTTCAGTGTTATTCTCTTGTTTCCAGCACTGGATTTTGTATGTGTTAATTACAGCAACTCACGTAGAAAATGTAGTGCCAAGAGGATATTTACCTTGCAAACATTTCATCTGCTGCCCCACTCGCCCCTTCTGTGACTTTTTTGAGTGATGACTGACTGGAGGCGCTGCATGCACTTGAAGAAGCATCACCCTCGCCAACCTCAGACACCAGCCCTTTGCCTGCTCAGCATGTGCCAGAAACCTGGCTGCACTTTCTTGGCAGGGAGCAGCCATCTCCTCACTTCCTGGAGGTGAAGGAGGGCTCAGCCTAGAATATAAAGCATAAAAAGGGAAGGAATCAGTTAGATTATACCATGACAAATTTTTGTTTTTCTAACGAGATAAAAACCCACCCTATGTTTGATTCTGAGTGACATTGATCAGTTTGGCACCAGCAATTTCTCTGCTGGAGTCATGAGTGACTTCTCTTTAAGCAAGTACCAGAATTATCGAGGCTGGCATTACAGTTCATCACACTCCTTGCTTTCTTTAGGCAAAGTTGAAGGAAAAATCTGCATTTGCACTGCACATGCCATCGAAGGTCTGAAAGAACATGACTTATCCTAGCCCACATGCCAAATCTGAATCGGAGCCAGGGTCAGAAATTCTCACTCTCTCTCCTCTCCTCCAGCCAGGATAACTTTTCCTCAAAGTCAGTGATGACTGTTGCCATCAGGGGCATGCGACATTGTCAACACCTTGCCACACATACCAGTTTCAGACTCACTGGGTTTTACCCATTGCCACGGAAAACTGTCTACAGAAGAGGCTGCTAAAAAGAAAGTTGAAGACTGTCGAAGTCTATTCTAATCCACAGTGTCTATATTTATGCAGCCCTTGTCACAGCAGAGAAGAGAAAATGTCACTGGAACAGTTTTCTTTTTGCCAACAGGCAAGAGGTTTAAAAAGAGGCAGTAACCTCTATTTGATGATATGTTTCTACAAATGTTTAACTTGCTATTTCATTTAGAAATCATCTTTAATGTTGATTTATATTCCTGGCAGTGAAGTCAGGAGGTTGGCAATCCTATTCCTTTTCAGTCTGTGCTCTGACTGAGGCAATAACTCAGATCAAAGAGAAGGAGTCTTACAGCACTCACATTTTATCATCTTGAATGTTTTCAAGTTCTCACTCTGATATTCATGGGCAGATTATGTAACTACTAGATTTATACTTCTGAAGGCCACATAGTAAAGACTGAAATGTTGTATCATTAAGAGGAAGTATTTGGAAATAATTGAATTGAATCAAGGAACAACATATCGAGTAAACACTTGACACAAGCAGCAATGCTTTCCTGGAGATGTCATTTTGTGCCAGTGTTTTATTGGGTCAGCCATTTGTTTTCATGCCATAGAATATAAAATTAACTGCATGTTATTATACATTCTAAGTCTTGTTTTTCATCTAAATATGTCAAGCTGACATTTTTATTGCCTTAGTAATTGCTAAATATTCAAAGATTTGAATTCTATCAATAACAGTTTACCTAACTGATGTAAGCAGAGTAAGCCACAGACCTTCTGTGAATTTTTTAGAGGATAATATATTACAGTTCATTATCTAAGGGGTCAGAGGAATATGAAGACTTGCCTTGGTGCCTCTCTTGAGCCTCCCTGCCCATGGCTTTTGTACAGTATCTCATGAACACTGATAGGTTTAGTTGCCTAATGACTTGGAGACTTTGACACCATAGCAGCACCCCCTTTTTTATAAAAAAGAAAGGCAGGCAGAGGTTAACAGACCATCGCATCATCAGGGTTGGAAGAGACCTTCAAGATTATCTAGTCTGTCAACCAAGCACTATCACTGTCACCCCTAAATCACTAAATCAGCCCCCTGCACCAGATCCAGACACCTCATAAACACCTCCAGGGATGGTGACTCCATCATCTCCTTGGGTAACCTATTCCAATGCCTAAAATGTGCTGAAGGATGAGAGAACGGATTGAGAGCAGCCCTGAGGAGAAGGACTTGGGGGTGTTGGTTGATGAGAAGCTCAGTGTGACCTGGCCATGTGCAGGCTGGTTGGGGCTCTGAGCAACCTGGTCTAGTGGGAAGTGTCCCTGCCCATAGCAGGGAGTTGGGATGAGATGATCTTTAAGGTCCCTTCTGACCCAAACCGCTGTATGATTCCATGCAGTGGGGCAGAACCCAGATGTGCTGCCAGCCAGGGGGCACAGGCTGGGGGCCATCACGGCTGGTCATGTCCCCCTCTGCACTGGTCCTGCTGCTGTGAGCCACTGCCAGACACATGGACAGGCTGCTGGCACGTGCCTGGATAGGTCTGTGTGGGGAGATCACAGAATCACAGAATTGTTAGGGTTGGAAGGGACGTCTGGAGATCATTTAGTCCAAGCCCCCTGCCAAGGCAGGGTCACTTACAGCAGATCACACCAGAACGTGTCCAGGTGGGCTTTAAATGTCTCCAGAGAGGGAGACTCCTCAACGTCCCTGGGCAGCCTGCTCCAGTGCTCTGACACCCTCAATGTAAAGAAATTCTTCCTCATGTTGAGGTGGAACTTCTTGTTTTAGTTTATGGCCGCTGCACCTTGTCCTGTCACTGGGCACCATCTTCTTGGCATCCACCTTTGAGATATTTACATGCACTAGTGAGATCCCCTCTCAGTTTTCTCTTCTCTAGATTGAACAGGCCCAGCTCCCTCAGCCTTTCCTTGTAAGAGAGATGCTCCAGTCCCTTTATTG
>VWZW01004301.1:1812631-1890422 GCA_013397115.1 Edolisoma coerulescens | reverse complement strand
GGGCGGCTGTGGGGGTGGCTGTGGGGGTGGGCTGGCGCCCCGGCGGTGGCGCGACCTTCTCTGCCCTTCCCTGCCCTTCCTCTCCTTCGGCCGCGGGGCCTGCTGGCGTGCCCCGGAGGAAGCTCAGGGTGACCTAAACAAGACTTTCACAGACACGATATAGATGAGCTTTTTTTTTTTTTTTTTCATTTTAGTGGGGTTTTGCATTTATGCTGCAGATTTATGATTACTTTAAATTCAGTGAGCTGACAGAAAAATAATTCAGCCTGTTTTATGCTATGCTGTGGGTTAGATCAGCCAACCCCAAAACAGCCTGGTGGGAAGGTCGGGCTCGGCCGAGAAGGGCTCCCTGCTCTGCACCCGTGGCCGTGCAAACCTTTGTGTTGGCACCACAGCAGGAACCGAAGCAGGGGTGGGTGGAAACAAGTCGGGGAGACTGGGACTGCAGTTTCCACCAGCAGTGTTGCTCACACCTGTCTTAACTTCACATTCACCCAGAGAATTCATGCTCAGCACTGAAGCTGAAAACTCACTGAGAACATCTGGAGGCTGCAGCAAGTGCAGCCTGTCATGCTGGGCACTGTACTTGCACAGACACTTATAAAGGTGATATGATGGCAGAAAGAGCATGGAACTGACAGCACATGGAAGAATGAGTGGTGCTTTATCGTGACAGTAAATCTCTTCACACTATCTCTCTGGGGCTTTAGCAAAGTCAGGTAGTCGAAAACACTTAATCTTTATATGTTGCATATAAATGAAACAAGATAAAATGGTAACTGTTTCTTCTGTTTTTCTCTTCATGCTGCAAAAAATCCATAGTGGCCAAGAGCAAATCTAAGTAAGTGATGTTTTCCTCACCAGGTTTTGATTACTGGTATGTTGAATCTTTGCAAAATGTTATTAAGCTTCTCTAGATTTTCTTATTATACCCGAGGGAATTGCAGTCCTTGAGTCTAGCTGCCTGCTCTCACGCATTCTGTATGTGTGTCTTCTCAGAGGTAAGTAAAGAATGGTGGGAAGCTTCCCCATGGGTTCTGAACTTACAGCAGAGGCAGGTTTTGTCCTATGGGCTGTCGCATTGAGCTTAGCTGTAATCTCCAAAGCGCCCTGCAAAGGGGGAAGCACACCTCTGTGCTCTTGTGATTAGAGGCTGTAAATTATCCACATACTCTTCCTGTTGTTCACCTGTCATACCTTTTTAGCTGAGGAGAGTAAACTGAGGTACAGCGTGGATCTTTGTTGTCTGTGGCATGGACTTTGGGCAGGTGCTGTGAAGCTTTCCCATAGCCACAGTGGAGAACAATTCCTCGGCCTAGCACATTCCTGTGTTTGTGTGTGAGGAGCGGACGGGGTTCAGTCAGGGCTCTGGGCATCTTAGTTTGCTCTGTAGTCCAGCTCAGCAGAGATGTTAGTGGGCTCTGGCAGAAAATTAGTCACAGTCCTCTGACCTGTAAGGAAAGCTGATGGTGTGTTAAGGATTGGAAAGGAAGGAATATGTACTTTGAGCACACCACTACTCTTACAGTGTGGGCACAAGGAGACAAGATCATGTGGAGAAACTGACTTGGATCCAAAATGCTGTTTGTAAGAAAATTAGCTAGACAAATCCAAGAGGCTAAACTGGTACATTTATGTGAGCACATTCCTGTCTTCCCATTCCCAGAAGTTGCATTCTGTGTGAGTTTATTATATTTGGTACCCCGCAGGCCCAGGATCTATGGCCTTTGGTACATTTTCTGTACTTTGGTTTTTTTAAGAATCTGCCCCCAGTAGAGCCAGTACCAACCACTTGCCACATTTGAGCAGATTCTTCTGTTACAGAATTTTTGCACAATTGTCAGGCTTTTAAATTAAGAAAGCACTTCCCAAGTATGTGCCTGACAGAGAGCAGTTTGACATCTCATTGTTCTACTGTTATCTGTTCATAAAAACAAACACAGCAAAGCAGGAGGTTTCTGCAAGGTGAAAAAGGGGCTTTTTTAAAATGGTGTTACTAATGTTAACATAAGGATTTGTACCACACACTCCCTTTTATTTTATTTTTATTTTATTCTATTTTATTTTATTTTTTATTCAGCTGCTTCTTTCTCTGTTCTTTTACAGTCCCATATGCACTTCAGGAATATATTCTTACATTCTTTTTCCTTCCTAACCTCCCTTCGGTTTCTTCCCGTGCCCTGACAGCTTTCCAGTGTTGTTTCCTGCCTCTGCTCCTTGTTACATTTCTTCAGAGGGGAGTCATTTTTTTGAACAAGGTGTATTGTTCGGAATGTGCTTGGCCTCAAATGTGTGGTGCACAAGAATTTTGAGCCCGGTCACACTGATGCCACTGATTCCCCCAGAAAGGGGAAATTGCACAGAGGCTTTGAAGAAGTGAGTGAGGTGTAGGGAAAGGAGTCTTCGTGGCTACTGGTGCTTCACAGCACACCTGCAGTAGGGTACAGGAGAGGACAACAACCAGGGATAATCCCAAAAATATGCTTGGTCAGTTGTCTGCAGGAATCCAGTGTCTTTCTCTTTATTTTGAACTCAATAGTAAATTAGATTGCAAAGCTGAAAAGGAAGAGCTTAAGGAGGTACACTGGTCAGAGCTGCACAAGTGAGGAAGAACAGGTTAATTTTGACAGACCATTTTGTGTTAGAAACAGGAAAATACAGGAAAATGGAAAGCGAACTGAATGCCCACATGCAGAGATGTATCCGTCTCTTCATTGAAATGGAAGAGAAAGATATAATTTACAGACTGGTTAAAGGGGTTTACGTTTCTTTTGAAACTTCAGAAGATGCCCTCTGTCTGGGAAGTTGCTTGGATCTTGGCTTACTTCCAGACTGGGGGCTTGGAGCAGCTTCCTCAGTCTCCTGCTCCCAGGACACCGCAGTGGCTGCCAGCCTGCCCCGCAAACCGAGAGCCCTCCAGTGGGGAAGGGGGTTCCCGTGGCTGGGTTAACATCAAGCTCTGTATCTCTAGCTGGAGGGATGGTGCCAAGGGGTTCTGCTTCTCCTTTTGCATGCCTCTTGTGCCAGCCTATCTGCTTAGCTTCCTCTCTGCATGAGGAAGTGATAGTCTGTGATACAGTGTTATCTACAGCCTGAACATCTTTAAGGACCATCATCCTTCCTCTCTTGCCATTAGCTTTTAAGCCATAGTGACTCAATTGTATGCTGGTTTTCCTCATTTCTTTTTTCTTTCTTGCTTTTAGTCCTTCCACCTCACTCTTTTTGGGAGGAGCTACTTCTCTCTAGGCTTGTATCCTGTTGAGGAATTACTTACCTAAGCTTGATGCTGGAGCTTATGGTTTAGTGTTTGTCTGTGTTTAAAGTTAAGCATACATAGTTTTGATACTCCCATCACTGAAGTTGAAATGAAGTGCCTTATGTGATTGTGCCAAACTGTGTATGCTGAAAGGTTGTCCATTGGCCAGTGCCCTGGCAGATGTGGGCCCCCGCCGAGTGCCTGTGCACTGACACAGAGACATCCCTTGTGACTTTAGATACATTCTGGTGAGGATGAAAAGCGCTGCGGAGACAGGCTACTGTTTCAACATCAGGAGACTCCGACTGCAGGAAAAACTGGTCTTACTGAGATACGATCCCATCGGTAAGAGCTTGGGGAAGAAGTCAGCGTGCTTTATATAAGCTTCTCTGACTCTGTGGGGGAAATGATTTGAATGCAACAGGATTTTTCCCATCTAAGCAGAATATGTCATAACATGTTTCATACTCAAATGACTGTACGGTTGCTGTTCTTCATGACATTCCAGTGGGAAGTAAATGTTACCCTCATTTTACAGATTGTGGCAGTGAAACAAAGTAATGACTTGCCTGACACATCAGAGACTTTGATGACAGCCATGCCACATGTCACTGGCGAAGTCAAGTGACACAGGAGTTCTTTCATTCTGTTTCTTTGTGTGGTTTGCTAGACTGTGCTACCTCCAACAAGCAGGCACAAAGTATGCATCAACAGAAGTGTTCTGTTAAGCTGCCACGGGAGCTCTAGACCAGAAATTTTAACCATCTCTTACAAAATGGACTTTTTCTTCTAAAGAAATAGGCACAAATTCTTCCTGTTCCACAAATGATATCACTCTCCAGATGGCAGTTACTGGATTCTTTTATGTTCCCCTGGTCTTTGCAGATTTTCTCAGTTTAAGAGTCTGATTTGTTGGACAGGTTATAGCACTTGCCAAACTGCCTTTTGCTCACCCAGCTTTTTGAACGGTGACTAAGGGTTCAAGTTTCTGTAGTTAACATTAAAAAGCTGAATTTAATGTTTAAAAGCTTAATTTGGGCAAGCTTAGAATTTAAACCAAACCATGTTAGAAATAACATGGTGGAGCTAATGCAAAAAAGGCTTATTTAAAGTTACAGAATATAAGAAATTTATTAAGCAGCTCTAAGTACATAATGCCCGGCCAGTAGTTACATGATTCAAGCTTATTTTTTCTTAAAATTTTATATTCTTGTTAGAGGACTACCTTTGCATTCTCAGAGATCTCGGTACAGGAGCTTTGAGGGGTGAGAGAAACCACCAGAGAAGCAATATGGTGTCACCAAAGGTGACAGAGGTTGTGGCTTTCCTTTTGAATTCCACACAGAAGGAGAATCTGAGATCTCTGGGATTATTTTCTTGAATAAGAAAAAATAAATTACTGTATTGAAACACTGTGCAGAGTGATCCTCCAGAAGCTTTGCTACTTGTAGGGAAGTGAAGAAAGAGAAGAACTCAGACAGAACATGTAGTAGGTTGCTGAAGAAAGCTCTGATCTTTGTAGCCTGTAGTAGAACACAAGTGAGAAATTGATGTGAGAAAGTGTTGCATGTGCGAAGGGAAGTAAATTTGAGTCTAGATAACAACTCACATCAGGAATATGTTAGGAAGCATTTTCACTTGGCATGCATTTTCACCTTATGTTTTGTACTTCTCAGAAACCTGGGATGTCTGCAGAATGAAGCTTTTTAGTGAAGTAGTGGCAGGATTGCCCAAGTTTCACTACCTCCCAACTGCAGCAACAGAATCCGTAGTATCTGCTGTATTTCTTAAAATGAAACTTTTATGTGGAAGAAGAGATTTTGTTGTCGTGTGGATTGCTCTTGCGTAGCTTTCAATGGAATTCATATAATGAAATTCAACCAATGTTGATTTTCAAATGGCATTGTAAAGCTTTGCTCTGATTTATTTTGTAATTTTTGGTTTTTATTAATGTATTGACTATGCTTAACCTGCAGTGACTTTCCAAACACCTGCATCAGACATTGTGGACAGGGCCAGTTTGTGCCGCATTGAGAGATCCACAGGACAATTGGTTAACTTCTCAGTCAGCCTGTGAGGCTGACTAGATCCAGCTCATCATCTGTAGTTGTTTGGGCTCTGGAGTTGAAGAGTAGTAGAAAGCAGAAAGAACCTATTTTTGTCCCTGCATCGAGCAGCTGTGACTCAGAATAGTCACACAGAGCAGCTGTTGAGTGTTTTCAGTCACTTGCATCCTGATACTTATTCTGACAGAGGTAAAGTGGACATCTTAGGAACTAAAAATTACATGTGGTAAAGTGAAAGCACCACTAAACTCCTTCAAGAGTTGGTTAACAACAGTGCTGTGCCAGTCAGTTGCTCCACACTCATTGAAGCAGTGAAGGCAGCCAGGAGAAAAGGAACGTGGGCTGGTTGAATTGAATTTTAACACTTCAGGCTTCTTAGCGGATTCTTTTTTCTCTTTTTTTTCCCCTGTAGCAAAACAACGTGTCCTCTTCACAGAGAAGAGAAAAATCCGCTCTGTGTGAACAATGACTGGACCTGATTTATACAGGAGGAGAGGATGGTCTGGGGGGAGGATGGGGTGAACACTGATTCAGAAATCCAGCAACATGGGCTGAAAAGAGAGGAAATGAACTGGGATCACCGTCTCCTGTGATTTGAAGGCCATTGTGAATAAAACAATGTAGAGAGAGAAAATTCTTAATGTCTGGACATAGATCATCACAGTAACATTTATTTATCTTTTGAGTTATTTTTACAGTGCTCAATTAAAAAAAATTAAATAGCAAATCCCATTGTCTGTGTTTTCTATTGTGAAAGAGGCTGTAATCTTCAAAGGAACTATTGTTTTATAAAGCAATAAAAATTAACATTTTCCACAGCAGGAATTCAATGGCAGGATTGCAAGTTTTTCTAACCTACCAGCCACAGATGCGACAGTAGTGACCACGAGCTGTTGTCATTACTTGGAGGGGTAATGTTGTACCAGCTCCTTCTGAGGAAAGAAGCAATGGGAACTTAGATGGGTTTTTGGATAAGCTATTACCATGCTTAGAAGGGCTATATTATTTTCAGCCAGGTTACTAGGATGGCTTTTTCCCTCCTGGGTTTTTGTCAAACATGAAGAAAACAGACAAGGTAGTTGTCTGATGTTTTTGTAAGCTTTTCTTTTCTGTAATTAGCCTGCCTGTGTTTAGAGCAATATGACTAGAAACATTTTTCAAAGTCTACCTCCGTAGCAGTCCTGTCCTATGTGCAGTCGGAGGGACCCTCCCGAGTGTGGGGAAGACAGAGCGCAGTGCCACACGTGAGGCACGCGGGCACAGGCGGGCCCAGGCTCGATATACAGGACTTTGTTGTGAGCCAAACACTGGCCCTGGTGTTTGGGCACTGAAGTTGCAGTCTCAAAGCTGATGCTCTGCTTCATGTGCTGCCATTTCACATCAGAAGTTCTGATAAAATCAAGTAAAAATACTGCCAGGAGCCCAATACCCTCCAGGTGTTTTGCTGTAAACTTCATGTAGCTCAGTAGAGCGCACTGCGTGGGATGGCCACAAGCCCAGGGCTGTGTGGGCCAGAGAGACCTGCTGTGCTGTGTTCGAAAGACCCACCACCCGCACCCCATCTTACTGCTGTAGAACAGGAACACACAGGATTTCTGAAATAAGAAGCAAAGATACTCTCCTGACCTTTCCAGTCAGCAGAGGAGAACCTCAGTGCAGTCAGGAGAATAATGCTGTCTGGTATGAGATAAAATCAGTACAGCGAGCTAGACAATCAATTAGAAAAGGTCCTGAGGCAAGTCCTTCCTGTAAGGATATGAAGATTGTGTCCCCGGTGCCTGGACGCTCACCGATGCGATGCAGTTAGACTTCCTGATCATTTCCTCCATGGGTAACTTGGGATAGTAAGCCAGGTAGAAGGCCAGTGCTCCCACAAAACTGTCTCCAGCGCCCTAGAATAAAATAACAAACAAGCTTAAGTGTATTTGCACAGGGAAACAATTCAGATGGCTTTACCGGAAAGACACAAGTTGTAGCACTGATTGCAGGGGTCAGGAAATTGTTCAGAGGTTGAATTCAATTCACTTTTCTATGCCTAGGAAATTCTGCAAAGTTAAACTAATGCCACAATACTATCCTTGTGCCCAGCTGCTGAGTCAAGGTGCACATTATAATATGGCTTAAAACTTAAAGAAAAGCAAGCATGCCACAGTTCAGCAAGATGCTGTTATAAACACTGCTTTTGAAACTTCCTGTTGTTGGAGTGTCCAATTTTGATTTCTCAACCTGGATGTTTCATTAAAGCTATTTTTCTCTTATTTAACTTCTGTTTTTCATAAAGGTCAGTGGTAGAAGGGGCAGAGAAAAGGGGAAAAAAATAAGCCATGTGGCTTGTGGTGTCCGTAAATTCCTAGTTGCAGAGTGATACGTTTTGACATTTCCAGAACTTAGCTGTTGTTTATTAAAAAGGTCCCACTGCCATTAAAAACTATGACTGTGTCTATCACATAAACCACTCCTATTCCTGGGGCAAGCTTTGCCACCTGTGCTGAGTTTGACCATGAAGGATGAGGACAGTGACATTCACCTCTGGCAGCCACAGCCCTCTTGAGCTACACATCATTCCCAGGCCATGCCCTGCCTGCCCCGTGGGAGCCCTCAGGAGGCAGGGAGTACATCTGTCCCTCATGGGCACCAGCCACACCCCAGCTTGCTCTGACCCTCTTGCCCAGATACCACTGGCTGTGCTCTGGTCAGCAAGGAATGACAGCTGTTTGCCTCCCAAGTGCTTTTCAACAATAACTGTTGTTTAGTGATGTTCTGTGCTATGAAGTGTCCCCAACAACTGGCAAAATTTAACTTGATTGTTGGTCGTTTTTAACTCGATCATTTCAGTCCACAGTGTTCTTTCCCCCTCCTCTCCCAAAGCTAGCTTGATTTCTAAGGCCAGACTGATACCAATTCTGGTTGGTATCATAAAACTGGTCCTAAGGTCGCTTTTTTAAAATCATACTCTTACACCAGTGAAGGCATTAAACTAGACACAGTAGTATTATCTGATTTCAGATCCAGCATGTGAACTATCTCCCCTGCGGGATTTTGCCCTGTAGTTGTCATAAATAGGCCCCAAGAGTCATGGGACAAGAGCAAAGGGCCTGGAAAAACTTTGTTAAACCAGCTCAGCAAAATTTCTAATGGAAATTAAGACCAGGAAGTAATTTTCCAATTTTAAGTACTAGTGTTTCTCAGTCTTAAACTCTTACTTGCCCTGAAATCAGCTGCATGTAATATCATTCCAGGAAAACAATGCTACTTCCACAGAAATTTGTTTCTAATGTTGCAAGCAGCTGACAGGGCAGAGCAGCGTGGACACTGCAAGCAACCCTAACGGGGGTGAGCACAGGATAGGGGCCCTACCCCAGGCCTGGCCTCTCCTTGCCCAGCCCTGCCACAGCGGCTGTTTGCATTGGTGTTTCCAGTCAGAAAACTCCCTGCTTAACTCTTGCTTGGCCTGGAGTTTGAATACTCTCTTCCATCAGGATACAATGGAGAGCATGGCCTGGCAAATGACAAGTTAATAAGCAAAGCAGTGCCCCTGCATGCAGCTGTAGCAGCACCTGTTTCAACAGTTCTGTATTCCTGAACATACCAGGGGCAGGTGAAGGTTTTTATCAATTTCTGTTGGGCCTTTGTCTCCCTTCTGGTTTCCAGAGTGTTCCCACAATGGCAGGTGGAGCAGCAGCAGGTGACTGCTAGTTAAGCATTAAGTGTCTTTTGTCTGATGCATAATACAAAAATCTCCATCCCATCTCAGAGTTCGTAATCTAATCTGTGCATGATTAATAATTAAAGCTATTTTGGTGCTGTTGTTAGGATTTCAGCATGCAGATCTGTTCTGCTGTAGCTCTAGCAGGAAGAACATTTTTTACAGTGATCACTGGGAAATGGAAGTAGCCAAATATTTTAATGAGTAATACTCAGAATATCTGGTGTCAAATAGCATAAACTATTACCTGGCAGCAGCATGGAGCAGAATACTGTCTTTCTGATTTTTTTTTACTAATTGCTGCACTGTTGGCTATTGGAACAAAAAAGACTAACCACATGGCACCCAGGTCTTAGTCTGAATGCCAGTGAGATGGAGTGTAAGTTCTCCCTGCAATGCTACTGCGGCTCCCTGCTCGTGGGTGATGCTCTGAGGTTGTGAGAGGGCTGGAGATCTCCCTTTTAGCACGGCTGAACAATGATAAATGGCTCTGAAAGTAGAAAAGGGAGAGAACAGCAGACTCCCATCCAGAATGGAAAAAGGCCCCCTAGCCTTTATTTGCAAGAGAAAAGATTATAGGGTGATTGGAGAATATACAGAAGGATTTGATGCCAGTATACTTTTGCTGAAATCCTCACTTCCCATGCATAGGCTGGAGCAGTCAGTATCTGCAAAGCCTAGCTATTACAGACCCAAAGGGTATCATAAATTCAGTTGTTGGTAAGTGAACGTTTTGTGAGGGAGGTGTTTTCAATACAGGAGCTGCTGCACTGAGAACAGCATCATGCATCAGATTGATTATGTAGATACCCTGCTCAGCCTTGCTTCTGGTCTGTGCAGACATGACTGGTCAAACATGACTAAAAGAGCAATAGCAGAACTGATTCAGCTGCAAGGTTAACTGCAGTAAGGACTATTTTTGGCTTACAGAAACAGACCTTCCTTCTTTGGTATTGTGGATTAAACTACATTGGGTTTGGTAGATTCAGAAAAGGTTGGCACAGAGCACTAGAAGGAACAGGCTCAGAGTAAAATCAAGATTACACAAACACTGGAATAGCAAATAGCAGATTTACATTTAGCTGTTTCAAAACCTGCTCTAAGAAAAATAATTCTAACCTACTTCACAAAAAAAAGAATTTGAAAATGACCAGTAAGGTGCATTGAGAGTGCCCATTGACAAAATATAAATACAGAGTATGTAATATTTTACATTCTTCAGCATTTGTCTTCCGGGAATTCTAATAAACTGCAGACTTTGAGATAATCCTCATATCCTTGAGTGCCTGGAGACAATTCATTCTATAATTATGAAAGTATAACATACTTAACCTTTCTGTAAAGCAGGAGATGCTAGTTTGTTTGAAATAAAATAAAGAATTGGATTTAAAAGTTTTCTGATACGGTGTGGCTCATTCTTAAATACAAATGTCATGGTTTTGACTAACTTTTATGGTTTTGAATCAGTTTTGAAAACCTATTTATATTCTGTGCCACTAGTCTGTAATGTCCTTGTTTTCCTGTGTGTCTGGAAAAGGGCATTTTTGTTTCTTACAATCCAGCACTGACTGAGATTCTGTGCCTCTAGAGAAGAGAAAACCCATGAAAACACTTCTATTTATACCTTAGCTTTTGTTAGTCCTGATTTGTCAGAAGCTGGTTCACAACTTTAGTATAACTATTTTTACACGATGCTGCCCTGAGAAGCTTTTTCAGGAAAGTGCTTTGTAAGTGGAAACTGTATTGTTCAACAGCCTTTCCAGCATGTAAAGCCTTTTTCAATCCATCATGCACAGACTATTAGGATGCATTTCACTTATGCAATAACTTGCTCACCAAAAAAATTTGGAGGCCAAGGGGCCAAAAGCTACAGTTCATAGAGTGGCAGCAGCTGCACCACCCTGTTCCAGGGCAATCTTTTGCTCAGCCTTCACCCTCCCAGCCTGTCCTCCTGGGCAAGAGCAACCGCAACCATGGAAGAACATGAGAGGGCTCCAGCTCCTGAAACCTGACATAGTTACTGAACCTCAGAAAACTTTTCTCAGGTTATTTTTAAGAAGTCACAGTCCATGTGAAGTCTGGCTATTAATATGGATTCATTCCATCAAATATATCGTAAGAGCGTGTTACCAAGGCCCAAAGAAACACCTGAAAAGGATGTTGTATAGCAGTACAAGAGAAATGTTTTGCCTGTAATGATAACTTCTTCATTTAGTGAATAAATTAAAACATCAATCCAAAAGCTGTCAAAAACTGCCTTATGATGTAGAACCAATAACATTCTCACAATGATGCTTATAGTCTTCAAGGAGCATTCACAGAAGTGCACAAATGAACAAAGCCTGAGGATTACACTGATTTAGTGCAGTCTAGATCCATGGCAATGTAGAGATGCCCAACTCTGTCGAAAGAATTGGGCCTTGGAGAATTCCTGTTGTATTTATAGCACTTCACAACTGTGTGATACTGGATTATGCTAAGGATGTTATCGCTCTGTCACATCTGCTCAACATTCCTTGCTGTACCTCTGCCTACTCTGTACCCGAACTGCAAATTAGCCCTATGTAACACAAAAATAGCTGTCAGCAAAGGCACTCACTATCCATTGCTCACCAGTGGGAAAAGCCTATGCCTCCCTACAAGAATCCCTGGGCTGTGCCTTGATGAAAGGTTACTAGTGGAACTGGAGAAGCATTTACAGCCTTTGGATATATTCAGATAGTCTTGTGCCATTAGGGTCTATGTCTCAGCTAAGGGATAATTTCAGCTGAAATGCTCAGGGAGTAAAATATCCTTTGGTGACAGTGTGTGGTGGGGTGACTCTGGATGGACACCAGGTGCTCACCAAAGCCACTCTGTCACTCCCCTGTTCAGCTTAACAAGGGAGAGAAAATAGAACAAAAGGCTTGTGGATTGGAATAAGGGCAGGGAGCAATCACCATCACAGGCAAAACAGATCTGACTTGGGGAAATTAACTCATTACCAATCAGATCTGAGTAGGATAATGAGAAGTAAAAGCAAACCTTAAAACACCTCCCCCCTACCCTCTATTCTTCCCAAGCTTAATTTCACTTCCAATTTCTCTACCTCTTCCCCACACAGCAGCACAGGGTGACAGGGAATGGGGATTGTGGTCAGTTCACCACACGTCTCTGCTGCTCCTTCCTCCTCAGGAGGAAGACTCCTCACACTCTTCCCCTGCTCCTGCATGGGGTCCCTGCCACAGGAGACAGTCCTCCACGGAATTCTCCAACATGAGTCCTTCCCACAGGCTACAGTTCTTCACTAGCTGCTCCAGAGTGGGTCCCTTCCACATGGTGCAGTCCTTTGGGATCAGGCTGCTCCTGTGTGGGTCCCTCACGGGGTCACAAGTTCTATCAGCAAACCTGCTCGTGTGGGCTCCTCTTCCACAGATCCCGCCAGGACTCTGCTCCAGCATGGGCTTCCCATGGGTCACAGCCTCCTTTGGACATCCACCTGCTCTGGCATGGGTCTCCTCCACAGCCTGCAGTTGGATCTCTGCATCCTCATGGTCCTCCATGGGCTGCAGGGGCACAGCTGCCTCACCATGGGATGCACCACGGCCTGCAGGAGAATCTCAGCTCCAGCACCTGGAGCATCTCCTCCCCCTCCTTCTCCACTGCCCTTGGTATCTGCACAGTTGCTTCTGTCACATATTCTTACCCCGCTCTCCAGCTGTTGTTGAACAGCAGTATTTTTACCCCTTCTTATCTACATTATCCCAGAGGTGCTACCACCATCACTGAAGGGCTCAGCCTTGGCCAGTGGTTGGTCCCTCTTGGAGCATTGGCTCCATCGGACATGGGGGAAGCTTCCAGCAGCTTCTCACAGAAGCCATTCCTGTAGTCCCCCACTACCAAAACCTTGCCATGAAAACCCCACTCAGAGTGGCTGAATCAGTTATACAGCTTCTGGTTTTTAGATTTCCTTCTTCCTGAAAGAACCCATGTTTATCCTCTATGTGATGGAGAATGATTTATTTCTGGGAATGTTCCTGGCTGGTTTTTTTTTTTTACTTCTGCATTTATTTGCCTGTGGAATACTTTTAAAAATTATTTTCTGGGAGGTTAATATTTTCCTCCCCACATATTTCCTCATGTTTCACTGGAAAGATATTTTGGAAGTTTACTGGAAGACAATCTTTAAACTAAACTAACTCCACTATCTTGAAACTCTCCTGAAATTAGACTAATTTGACTATCTTCAAACTACTTCCTAAGATCAAGGCCTAACAAGGGTGACTACTCCCACAGTGTCTGGGGTTGCTGATCCTGTGTGGAAGCATTGCTGTCTTTGCAGGGCACCCTGCAGATACTGGTGTGGCTCTGCATGGCTATGCTTAAAGGAGAAGACCTTTTGTTACAAACCTCTAAAATATAATATATTTGAAAATTATGAAGGGATTTTCCACTAACACAGTTATTCCTGTATCTCTGCATGGAATTTTGAGCCAGAACAAAATGATAAGAAGTCCTTAACTAGGAACTACCAAATTTTGCAGTAAGAACCAAATGAACTTGAATCAAATAGCAGGACTTGCCTTGCTAGGTCTAAGTTAGGCTTTTGGTACTGACTAGACAGCACTGCAAAGCTACTTGGGTTGAAAATAAAGAACTAGGAAAAGCACACTGTACCCCAGAGCTTTAGGGTCTGGATCCCCAACTCTATTACTGTGCTCAATCTGTCCTCTGGTAACTGAGTGTTTCTGCAGTCTTGTCACAAAGACAAAGTAGATGTTAACCTAAGCCAAAGGAAAATATAGAGAGAATCATGGTAGTGGTGCTTGTCTGTTCCTTTCTTCTTCCCCTCTGCCTTCCCCACACGCCTCCTGATGCTGTCTGATGCGGTTTGCACACTCCAGGCCAAGTCATGGGGACCTGTTAGGATGCTGCCCCACCATAGCTCCTTCCTCCCAGCCACGTGCAGAATGGCTGGGCTCAGCCAGTGTTTAACAACGGCAGGAGGTGTAAGCTAACACATTTTAATTTGCATTCCCTGTAGGTTGACAGTGCACTCTTAATTCCAGTGATTCAGACTGCAGTTTCATAATAGGCTTAAGCCAATCCATGGTTGTGCTACTGCTGAAAGGCTCAGTCCCCACTCATGTTTTTATCCTTGTCTCATGTTCCCACGCCCTCTCCTACATCAGATTTAGCACTTGTGTGGCCAAGCAGTGAGGCAGATCAGTTCTCTGATCCTTCTGATGACTGGGCCAGCTAACACTGACCAAGAAACAATAGTTTCCGCCCAGATCAGCAAGTTGCTGTATTACCAGATGATAGCTAGTCCACAGCAAAAGAGAAAGAGGTTAGAAACACTCCTTTCAGCATGATCTTGGATCAGCTTGAGCCAACTGTGGAACCTCGCCCTCAGTCAACACCAGGCAATTCATTAACTCAGTTGTGTATCCAAGTCTTAATACTCTGGCTCCTTGTTCACACAGGGAAAGCTGCCTGTTCCACTCTTCCCCCTATACCCTGTGGGCTCTGTCCGGAGGATTGAGGGAATGATCACGCTTCCTTTGTGCATCTTTAGCAGACTCTGTTCTGGGAAGCTGTGGGAAGGAGCAATCCCTGACTTTCTTGCATTTATGTTTCGGTGTACTTGCACAGCCATGAATGGGGTAAGTTTCTTGCTCACTTACTCAAGCTGAACAAGGCCATTGTATCATCTGGTCCTTCACATGTCCTGGGAACTTAGAGGTAACTAAACTACACGCAGTGTAGACTATCAGTTGGGAAACATCAAAACCAAAGCATACCACACAATGCTTCACATCAGCCATCAGGAATTTTTACCCACTTCCTGACAGATTTCCTGATGGGTCATTAACAGTGATTAATCAGCCTGACCGTTAACCCCCTGCATTCCTGAGAGATTAATCTCAATACAAGGCCTCCTGCATGCAATTTCTTTCCATTCTGAAACATCCTACTACATTAAGCTATGCACTGTTTCTAAAAAGATCAGTGACAAGCATTACAGATGCATGAATTCCCCTGAAATGTTTGGTTTGTGGTGAATGTTGGAAATAAAACATACAACATTCACAACTCTGCAATTTTTAATTTGTATGTCATCTAAAAAGCACAGATGAAAGTATCTGCTTTACATTTCAAAGCCCATATACAGGATCTACTTTGAAGGCAGGTAATAGTACTCTCATTTCACATGATGGGAAATTAACCCAACTTAAGATCAAGGATGTTAAGAACACCCACTTTGAGACATCTGTGGGCTGAATCCAAAGCTCCAGATCTTTCATGGGCTAACAGAAGTCACATGAGCTACCCATCCTTTGAAAGTGAGGCACAGCTTGGGAACCCTAAAACTGAGATATGCAAAATAAGTAAGCAGACCTCCACAGCTCTGCTGGACTCTCCATCAGGATCAGAACAGAGGAGCTCCCACCTCACTGTTTACAAGAAAAATAGTGCAAGGTGTCTGTGAGGTGAAGGCTTTCTCTTAGTGCACACTGAAAAGGTCTGGGAAAGATCGCAGGAGAGCTACATTCTCCTGGAATCACTCAGCACTGGGGAACAAAGTTATTCTGTGTAGTAGACTGTTTGTCTAACCCCAGAAAGCCAACAAAGTATTCACCCACAGGGAGCACTCTGTTTTCTGAATCATCGAAACAATTCAGTGTGATGATGCTCATATAAACTCCTTTCAACTCCAGATAGCATTAATGAGAGGTGACGAATTTATTTCTTTCTTACACAATGAAGTAAGAGCACTGAACCAGGAACTCCATATACCATTCTAAAAACAATGGATCCGTGTTGCTGAACCTGAGAGATTCCTGTCAACAAACAATTCACCACTACTCTGATTCCTACGCTACCAGGACAATAGTTATTTTGGCAAGGAATTTTTCAATTTGGGATACACTTCTGTGTAAATTTTCTGTTTGAGTTTGATTTTGCCTTCATTACCTGCTTCTTCCCTGGTTCCACACTTGAGCTTTGATCTGTGACCTCCTTTCATTTGATCTGGAAGTTCATACCTCACACAGAAACTCAGAAACAGCAGAAGAAACCCTCCACACTTTTTTTTCCCCCTGCAGTGCAAATAAAAAATGTATGACATACAAAATGCAGTACTGGAAAATTCTCATTACACTTCATCGGAACACAAAACTCTCCAGTGGCACCCTTGCAAAGTACAGCATATAAACCACAATGTGTCAACAACAGGGAAGCACGCAGACATCACCGCTAATAGAAGATGGACTTTCAGTTAACATGCTAGAGGAGCTGTATCTGCCTTTCCCAAAATTTGAACTTGCACAGAATCAAGAGTCGTGGTTGAAGCCTGGTGCTAAATATAGCAGCTCCTCAGAAGGTTGATTTGTACTTCTCAAACTGGTTTATCAAGCCTCAACAACATGCAGCTACTCTCCTACTCTAATCAAAAGCTTCACTTATCTCATTTCCTTGAGCAGTACTTCACTCCTTTCATTATTCATGTCACACTTGTGCCAAATTGTGCTTTCGTCCCAACAAAGCTCATGCTTATGTGTTAATTTACAAATATCATTTAATGATGAAATGAAACTACAGCCAAAGCTCTGCCCAAAATACATCACGGTATTTTGATAGTACACTGGAAATTCTGGCAGTGGGCTTCCCTCCCCAGCCAGGAGAGAACTGGCCAAATTGTCACTAACTATATCACCCAGTATCACATATGAGGCTGACATGGCTTCAGGACCCCATAATCTAAAAGTTAAATAAAAATAAGGAAATCTCTGTGCTGGGCAATTTCACTAGCCACATGTGGTTTTTTTCTCTCAGACTGAAAATGCCAAAGGACTCTTAGTGATCCCATCTAATCTGAGGAGAAGCACTCAGAATGACACAACTGCCATCTCGCCTGGAATTGATCAAAAAAACATTCTTTTTTTGCACGAAAGCTCCATATGCTCGAGTGCCTCTTTCAAAACCACAGCATCTAGCCTTTGTTGGCTGGCCACTGCTTCTGCCTACCCATGAACTACACATCCTGGAAGGGAAAAAAAAACCACTAAACTTCAGGAGGTTTTTTGTCTCTCTCCCCAGCTTTATCCCCTTGCCAGCTCCCTGCATTCTTTTTCCAACTGAGTTTGTGTAATCGTTTCAATGACTACTCAAGCTGTATCTCCTCTCTTGAATTTCAGTTAGATGTGACTTACAAGCCAGAACTGCTGCTCTGCTCAACAGTATAGCTCTCTACTACCCACTCATTCTCTTGTCCTTAACCTGCGGGGCAGGAGTGCAGAAAGCAGGGCTCCCACACCTCACTCATGGTCTTCAGCAATAGGTGACCACCAAGGCACCGCTTCTGACAGAAAGACATTCTCTGTGAGACTCCCTGTAAAATGGATCTTTCCAAGCAACACACTGCCTGCTTAATGATTTCAGCAACAAAATCACAAACACCAGCAATGAGGCATGAGCTTCTAGAGAATTTCCTCACCTTTTTCCTGTATTTCTGTGTCTATTCGTGCTTTGAAATGAATTTTTAAAATACTCCTTATAGACATTTGGGTAGCTGACAAACATTGCTGCCAGAATTTGCAAATCTGCTTTTCTACAGATGACTTGTTCTATAGCTGTTTCTATGTCTGTATGTCTACCTTTAAACACACAGGTACAGAAGAAAACCCTGACAAAAGTGGCAAAATCAGTACACTCAACTGTAAACTTGCTATTAAAGACATTCCTATAGGTTACTGCTATCAATCAGCAAAACTTAAGACTTTTAGCTTCCTTCCATTTCTCTAATGAAAGTTGTAAAATATATTCTGTCCATGGGACAGGCTACCAAAGATTAACTCCTTTATCCTTGATAAGAAATACAACTTCTGGCATTTTCTGCGGTTAGAACTTGCAAAAGCAAGAAGCCTGATTTCCCCACTATTCTCATTTCTCTGTTCTTGTTCTTTTGAAAACCTAATTATGCAATATCACCAATCCAACTCAAACCTTTCTGGTTTCTGTAGTGACCAAAATTACTTGGCATTGAAAACTCTGTTGGGGGAAATAATGAAATCTGATATTGTTCAATATCATCATTACTGCAATTGGCATTTCTGGGCAACTAGGCAGACGAGGGGCTCCAGAGCCAGGTTTGCCTTCTCTCTCACCACAGCCAGAACTGATGTGAAGAAACTCAGAAGAGTAAGTTATGTTCCAGAACAGCCTGGATGATACCTGGTTCTGCAGAGAATAGTTTTAAAGAAGAAAGGGAGGCATATGACATTTGTTAGCTAACCATGAAGAGGAAAAAAATGATGAGGAGTTTGGCCAAGAATATGCTGCACTATTACACAGCGGATTGCATTTGCAACTTCCTACAGCTCAGGCCAGAAAAAGATACTTGGGAAGGTGACGCTCTGGATGTGCCAGAAGCGCCAGCTTCCACTAGCTATTTTTAACTGCAGGAATTTCATTAGAAAGGATGGCTGCACACAGTTGGTCTTCCTTCCTCTTCATCCTTTCTGCAACTCAGATATCCTGAAGTGCTATCTACCATCACAACTGGCACTGCCTCATGTGCATGCACTGGAAGCCCAGGATCTGCTCTGACACAGGGTGAGCTACATACCAGGACTGAGCATCCTCTTGGAGGAGACCCTGAGCTGGACTCATCATAAAGTCGAGAGGAGGAGAGCAAATCAAAAAAGGGATGCAGCATGTTTTGCTGCAATGATTTTGACTCGTGTTGCATGACATAGTTAGCCCAAGAGAAGCTATAAAAGTAATTTCCTACTCTGCTCTCAACCTGCATAAATTACACCATTGTTTCATTTACTAAAGCATCCCAGAAGTGAGATGGCACAAAGATATTTCTGAACTCAGCCTCTCTAGACCTCATCAGAATGTATTCTCAGGTGCAGATGTTGGATGTGGTATCATTCGCATGTTCTGGCCCACATACAAAACATTTGAGTTGCTACCTATATGCTGCCAGCAACCCTACCTTTCTATGTCCAGAATAATAATCAACTGGGTTAATTTCCAAACTGGAATATTTCTCAGTATGCCAGTAGTGGAGCCAAAGCACCTGTCCTCGTAGCGTATTTCCATAAACATCCTACAGCCTCTTCGAGGAGCATCCAATGCAAAGCAACTCTGCATTGCTATGTACTTTCTCCTTTATGTGGACATTTACAATGATGTCCAGTTCTAAAAATGAGACAGCTAACAGCCTGACAAAAATTTTCCTCCAGTCCTATTTTTTTTTTTTTGAAGAGAAGCATAGAGAACAAGTCATGGTTAAACAAGGGAAACAGGTTCACTTGCCACTGACAAGCCAGTGTCTGCATGTTTTGTTCCCTATCTACAAAACAGCAGTCTGAATAGTACTTTCCTCATGTTGTAAGTACCCAAGTAGTAAATAATGTAAGGTGCTTAGCAACTTTTTATATTTGTATACAGGTATATGGAATAAAGCTGTAGGACACAATGGGACACAATGCCATGACTTGTTACTGATTGTGTGTAGCAAAATCAAACTCGTGGTATCACTAAAGTAGTTCTACTATGAATTTTTTGTTGCCTGGCACTCTACGATCTTAGAAGGGGCTTAAGAACTAAATATTGGCTTTAATCTTCTTTTTATATGTCTTCATTAAGTACCCCTTGTAATTTAATGCAATTTGTGGCAAATGCTAGTACTGCTTTGGGCCCACTTCTCCCTGTCAGCTGTATCTCTGTTAAATTATGCATTTCCATCTGGAAAGAAACTGTACAGGACTGTAGGCTCTCTTCCACTTAGAGTCAGGAATGGAAAGGGATTTAATTAGATGCTCCGTGGTTGAGAAAAGGACTAGAGCAAAGCCTGGGTGGTCCATGGAATCTTCCACTGGAAAACAAGGCTGCAAATTGTTCTGTACAAGCCTGCTTCTGTTTGCTCATTTTGTTTACATTGTTTGTTCTTACAGATTAAAATAGACAGTTACTAGGCAGATAAACAGTGTTTCCTTCCATGACAGTGTTGTCTAGAAGTTAAGAGGGCAGCATGGGACAATATATGCCTGTGCTTCATTTTTGGCTGCATCGCTCCAACTCCCTATATAACTTGGAGCAGAACATTTTTAGCTTGTGCTTCAGTGCACCCAGCTAACATTTTTGTTCCACTTTTCCAATTTGTACAAGGGGGATAATATAGCTTTCTGCTCTCAAGGGGAAAGAGGATGCATCCAGCTTGCTCCACATTTTCTCAGCTGACTGCCAAGGCAGAGGGATGCCACTCTCACAATCCCTCTTGTCACTGGATACCTGTATAGCCTCAGGCCACTGACTAAGCCTTAACAAACTGAAGTGTCTTTAGAAGGCCTGAATCAGAAGCAGAAACTCATGAGGAACCAAGCAAGTCCCATCTAGACTTAACTGTGAGTCAACTCACATGCAGTGATTTCAGTCATGTGCCCTTTCACAGTTCAGCTGAACTTCAGAACATAATAGATGCAGCTTTATTTAGACTTACAGTGCAGATCCCTGATTGGAGTGCCTGGCAGATTAACTTATTCCTCATGGTTTTTCTGTTCCAAAATTCAATGGATTCCATATTTGTAAAAGAGGGAATGCAGAAGACTAAGTCAGAAAGTGGGCTATGACTGGAACTGAACTTATTTATTAACCTATTTGGTTTGCATGTTAAAGAAAGGAAGCTATTATGCTGTCGGTTTGTGGGATGTTAATGGGAGCTCTGGGCATAATTACCCTGTGTTGGTGTGTGTGAATAAACTCCACTGATAAATAATATGTTTGCCCGGTAGTAACTTCTCTTTCCTTGAGAATGAAAGGGAAGATGAGAAAAAAAAACAACTGAAAAAGAGAAAAGGAAAAAAGAAAAAAGAAAAAAAGAAAGAAAAAAAAAGAAAAAAAGAAAAAAAAGAAAAAAGGAAAAGGAAAAGGAAAAGAAAAAAAAGAAAAAAGAAAAAAGAAAAAGAAAAAGAAAAAGAAAAAGAAAAAGAAAAAGAAAAAGAAAAAGAAAAAAAAGAAAAAAGGAAAAGGAAAAGAAAAAGAAAAAAAAGAAAAAGAAAAAAGAAAAAAGAAAAAAGAAAAAGAAAAAGAAAAAGAAAAAGAAAAAGAAAAAGAAAAAGAAAAAGAAAAAGAAAAAGAAAAAGAAAAAGAAAAAGAAAAAGAAAAAGAAAAAGAAAACCCATTTTAGGGTAAGGGAAAAAGAGAAAAAGGAAAACCACAAAGGTTTACTCCTTGCTACATCCTTGGGTAGGAAAAGGTTAAACACTCAACATTTTTCTTTTCTTAGCAAGTTAGAGAACTGTACATCAGACACATTGTCTGCCAAATACTTCATTTACTACCAGCTGCATTTTTACTTTGTTGAGAGATAGCTGAAATAAAATCACTGTTCTTTGTGCAAACGGCATGCTAAATAATGTACGGCTACAAGATTATTAAATAGCAAAGGCATTTGATAATATTAGAGTCAACCACAAGTCCCACTTCTGCTGATGCACAGAATTTTGAGTAATTAGTCATTGCACAGAGTGTTGTATTTATATCCCCTTGAGCCTCAGACGTTAGGCCACAAAGTCAGGAGACAAAGAATTGCTGTTATTAGGAGGACTGTTTTGGATTTAATTATATTCTAAGGCTTTATTTCAGTGTCCACTTCACTCCTCTGGCTCAGGCTTCCTCCAAACCAGAAGATACAGCTAAGTCAGAGAATTTTAGTGTAAACCATATTTTTACAGACAAGACCTCTCAACTTCAAGCAGAAGCACTTCAATGAGTTTGCAAAGCCCCCAAAGAAGCACAACTGGCCTGAGGTTACATGACAAGCCTGGGAAAAAGGCCTCCCAGGTTCTGTTCTGATCTCTAACAGACTTCTCATGGCTTATATGCAACACATTAATAGCAGCTCCAATTTATGGACAGATAAATTGGGATACAAAGAAGACACGTAACTCTTCCAAGGATTTACAGCAAGTCTTTTGCAGAGCCCTGGAACTCTTAATCAGTCCTTTGTTCAAATTGCTAAACCACACTGCCTTCTTAAGACCACAATTGCTGCACAGGCCTGAATACTGTGACATATCTAAAATTATATAGCTATATACTTATATGAGGCTTTATTAAAATAAAGGTTGTGTAACATTTTGAGAGTTCAATACAAAGCTGCTCAGTGAGCAATCTACTGTTTAAAGACAGCCTTCATAACTCTCTCCTAGTAAAAGAGACAGATCTAATAAATTGTAATAAGAAATCTGAGAGAAACAACAGGATTTGAACACAAAACATCTGATGACAATTCCTATTGTAGCAATGAGCCTTTCTTTTGCAGAACTGACATGAAAAAATAATGGTAACATTTATGATTATGACAAATAGTATGTATCATATCTCTGAGAATATTGCACAGTAAAGGACTACGTAGAATAAATCATACGCTCATGTCAAATTTCAGGCAAAGTAGATTAAATGTTGAATTTTATCCTGTCTCCTAAATGAGTTTCATGTTTACAAGCACGGCACATCAACCTGTGAGCTTCTCTTAGAAGGTTATGCAATCTCTATATCCAAAAAGCACAACCAGACAGGGAAAATGCTGGTAATATAAGAAATTACATGGTAAATGTAATGGTTGTGCTTAGAAATACTGTGAAGCTAAACATTCTAGGTTCTCCATGACATTTAAAAGGGGGACCATTGACTTGCTGTGATTCCTAGAGGCAACACTGTGAAAAGTGATTCCAAATTTTCATTTAAATACTGTGTGCCCAAGTGCATCCATGCCTAAGCCAGACATGCAGATGTGTGATTTCCTGGCTGTGAGTGTGCTAATGCAGGACTTTTTGCACACAACATTGGTATGTGTAAACCTAGAGGTCAACTGATGAAGAGATCTTAAATAGAGCAACTATACTATGCATTTAGAAGACCAGATGAGACAAAAATTAAAAAGTCACCCTAACTGGTGCAAGTATATATTTGGCATCTTGATCCAAGCTGGGCTATGGAGCAAACTACGGGTTACAAAAACTAACCCTAGATGACCTCCTCCCCAAAGTGATCTTGGTGCTGTAATCTAGAAATGGGGGCCAACAGAGGGGTGGCTCCAGCTTACTTAGAGAGGCCCCCATTTTCCACTAATGCCATTGCACAGGAGAGATTCTGCCATTACCAGCTCTTCGATTCGAAACATGGACCCTAGACAGGACACGCCACCTTCAACTGCAAGGAGCAACCATAGAGCAAATCCCAGAGCCAGCAGACACCTTCCAGCCTGCCATAGCCACTGACCAGACTGCTCCACCTTCCGAGGAGGCCTGGCATGGCTATGAAGCCCAGATCCAGAGTAACCTGGAGTTCCAGACAGCCTGAATGCCTCTGTGAAGTCCACCTGCAGATATCAAGCCCCAGGCAGGCCTCTGGCAGTACCTCAGGGACTTGACTTGGTTCCCAGCTGTCACTTGAAGCGCTCAGCTCCATACTATCCCATAGTGCTTTTTTTCAAAATGGAAGGGAACTAATCTCACTGCTGGCCAAATTCCAGCTTTGAGTAATTACATTCTTCTGACAAATTTTCCTTGGCAGTTTCAATGTAATATAATTAGTAAATGTAAATAGATGTAAATAGTGCTGTAAATTACACTTTGCGTGATTGTCAGAAGCAGAGGGGGAGAGTGAGGATGAAGGGGCAAAAAGAGCAGAGCTTCATTCTCCAGTATGGATGATGTTGTGGCCTTCTCTCTCATCAGACCACGTATGTCTCTGCCAAGACAGCTTGTTCAGGGCTACTGCAGCAGCAGATGTCAAAATCCAGGATCATCGTGTGGTTCATCACACAGATCATCCCCTTCACCTCAAGTACAATTCTGACATGATGGTGTTCGGTCATGTCCCACAGCTGTTTGTGAGCAGCTGCCGTGCTCCACCTCAGCTGTGCTTCTGCTTCAGCAGCAGGCAAACTGCTTCACACACACGCAAGTGCAAAATGTGTGTATATGATATTATTGTTTTCTATTAAATGCTTATCAAATTTGTGAATGATTTGTGAAACCTTCTGCTACCAACAGAAGAAGTGTCATATAAATGGAATTATATAATTATCCTTCACAGCTATTTTAATGTAGCTTCATGTACTAATTTCACCTAGAGTGGAAATAGGATCTTCCAAAAATAAAGTAAATGCATATATTTAACTTAATATAGTCAAGTAAATTTAAAAGCAACTATTTAAAGTAATGAAAATAGAATATAATGTATACCTATATTAGTACTTTATTATGTGTCAAATGTCTCATGTACATCAACTGTTTCAATTACAAATTGATATAGCTAGTGGGCTTAATCAGATCTTTCTGTCATAAGGAAAATTTGAGGATTACTTTTCAATAATTCACTTATTTTTCTGTTTATTCAAAATTTGCATATAGAAAGTAGATAGTAGGAACTAGTAAAATGAGGGGAAAGTTAATTTTCTTAACAAAAGCTTATTGCACTATTTAGCTAGAACAGGAGAAACAGATGTTTCAGCTTTACAATACCATGTCTTGCAAAACTTCCCTCTGAATGGCTATTCGTGCTCTACATGTTTTGGACTGTGTATGGAGGGCTCTGCTAACAGTCATGAGAAGCACTGCATACATTACTAAAGCCCACACTAAGATAATTAGTGCTAAAAAAAAGACTCAACAGGCCTTTTTTCCCCCTTTATAGTATTGATTTAGTGTGGGTGAAAAACACCAGATTTTCAATCTTGAAGATTCATGTTCCACCACAGAGTGGAAGATGGAGCCAGCTTTTCCCAGTGTTCTGCCAATAAACACTCAGATTAACCACCTCAAGGGTGGGGAGGAAGAGCCAGGCTCCACAGTCTATGAACCCTTAGTGTCTCTGATGAACATGTGAACATGGAGAATGGGGAGCACACAAACTGGGATAAGGAACTCAAATTCTTAATCTTTGTGGCTGTACCTACCCAAGTATTTTGTTGTTCAAAAATTCCTAAAATTGCTATGAGCAACAGAAATTACCAGGAGTCATTACTGAAGTTGCAGTGCAGCAGAGAGGACTCTGGGCAGTGGTAGCAGCTATGGAAAAACTCTACAGTGAAAGGGGACTTTGAAGCTAATTTTGTATCTTACAAGTGTATTTTCTAAATGCCCAACTCTGCTTTTTAATAAGGACTCTGCAGCCTTTTGCAAATTCTGTGATAAGGTACACACATCATTTAACTCTTTGTCTGGCAGTAACTTTACCTCCTGCAGATCCTAACAGATCAATACAGATACTGGCACATAACCAGATGTGATTGTGCCTAGTCCCTCGAGATGCTGAAGTCAGGGCAGTTTAAGGTAGCAACTTTTTTTTTAGTATCAAATGGCAGGCTAAGAGCATACACATGAACAATTCTGAATACCCTGTGGGTAGGTGGCTACTTGGTAAGCCACCTTACAGTTTGATCCTTCTCCAGGGGAAGGATGTACTGTGGACATGCCATGAAGAGAGTAACATGTTCTGCTAGAATGTTTAATGCTTATTTTAATGACAGAGAAATCCAGGTTAGTTGAGGATGACACTATTTTGCTTAGTGTTTGTAAGGGTTGCTTTAAAACCACTTGCTTTCAGGCAAAGTGATAATCAGGCTAAGCACTGTAAGACTTTTATAATGGAAGGCCAACACATATTTTTTCATTCAGGCTGCAAGAATAAACCAAGCACAGCTGTTTTACTGAAAACAACCCACTGGTATTTAAGTAGATTAACAAAATTAACTGTGAAAATCCTCTGCTATGTGGAAGCCAATAACCTGTTGGCCACAAGGAGGCAGGGCAAGGATTTAGTAAATTAAAAGAAACTGGTTTTATTTAAAATAAAAAGAATTTAAAAAAAAAAAGAGGAGCATTACATTAGTTCAGACATGAAACTCTGAACTACTAGGCAAAATAAAAAGGATTTTTCATCCCCAGTGTGTGGTTTCAGTATTGCTGTTTTATTCCAAGAGCAGCAAATCTTTATCTTTAAGATATCAAACAATAGCTGATCTGGAAGCAATTTTCTTCTTTTGAAGAAGCAGATCACACATATTTATTCAACATCACTTCTGTGTGATAGAGAATAAACTTTAACAGTAAGCTTTTATAGCAGTAGTGGATTTACCAGCCCAGAGCAAGAAGCTGTACTGCCAGGTTCACAAGGTGTTGCTCCCAAGCTAATAAATCCTGCTTCTGGGCAGCTTTGGGAGCTCTGCCTTTCACCTCCTTGGCACTTCTAATTCTGGGCTAAAAGCAATAGAGGCAATTTGGGTTCTGTAGTGCCCTGCCAAGAACCTTATGCAGAGTACAGTGATGTCTCCTTCCCCTAACTAGAAATTTAAGACATTCCAAAACCAGCATTAACCCAATGTCAAACTTATAAATGAAAAAGGGGCAAAAGAGGAAAATAAAGCCAAAGTATCTCTATTTCAGAGTTATATAGAAAAGATTATATTGAACAATGAAACGCTTTCCACAGTATCAGAATATCACAGTCCAAACCTATGAGCAATCTTCTGACTGAGATGAAGCGACTTTACTGTTAGCTCTGCTACTGCATGCTACTGACCTAGGTAATTTCAGCTCCCCATGCCTCTGTTTCCTCATCCTTTAAGCAGTTGCCTTTCCTCTTTGTGAATCAGTATGAGGTCCATGGATAAAAAACATACTACAAGAACTAGTTGTTATTAATGCAATTCAGATATGGAATGTACCAGATGGTAAAATCTCCAGGATTTTAATGAACTATTGTAACAGAACATATGTAATATGACGTTATTATAACAGGCATTTAAATGTATAGTTAGTACATATAACGTGACCTGCTCTGCTCTCAGTAACTCCACTGGAATTATTTTGGATTTATGTCAGATAATACTAGGAACACAAAATAGCCCCATATGTGCAATGTGGTAAGGTTTTCATAGCAATACTATCTTAACTATTGCCTGTCCTGTTTTTATCTTTTGCTGGGGGTATAGTATTTTGTGGTTTCACAGGGTATGTTTTCTGCACTTCGTTCTGAGCTCGAAGCAAAAAAGTACCCTAATGGCAAAGGTTAAAATGGGCCTGACCAATTACCTCACCTAGCATCATAAAACAGTCATCAGAAGCAGCAAGAACTTTTGGTGGGGGATTCCACTATATTCTGTAAAAATTATGTCTTTAATCACCTTATGCTAGATTTAGTAAGTAATTCGTGCTTTGTCAGAAGAATCAAACATTCATTTCAGACTCTGAGTAGTATCTCCATTCTCTCACAGTGCTTGAGTTCTGGATAAAATGAATTAAACAACAGGGCAAAGGTGAAAAAACAGGACTGCAGCTCAGGCCAGTGGCATCACACACTACAGTCAGAGACAAGTACTTACTTCAGTAAAGGAGGAACATGAGGACACCTTTAGTATGTATAATAATTCTAGCTCATCTACAATACAGACTATAAAACTCAGGTGAACTGACATTTAATATATGAGACACTGGAAGCAAGATATCAGTTTCACATCATAACTTAGCCTTTGTGCTAGTGCCCAAAGACTTGGCTGATTACTCACTGCTTTCCCCTAGTGCTTAAGCAGTCTTTTCCAAAGCAAGACAGTTAAACCACAAGAACGTACCGTAGTGTCCACAGCCCTGACCTTCCCAGCAGGAACGTGCTTTGGAATGGGTTCGTCTCCTGATATCATCATGCAGCCTTCTGCTCCAAGAGTAACAATTACGAGCTTACACCCTCTTTCTAACAGCATGCGTCCCACCTTTTCAGCATCTTCAAGGTTGCCAACTGGGATGCCCGTTAAAATTTCTGCCTGGAAAACAACCCACGCAAATGAAAATCATAATCTGACAGCATTCATTTTTGGACAACAGTTGCACTTGAAAACAGTATTTAGTAGCTTTTTCAAATGTGTATTGTAGGATGATCATGAAACCACCTCCTACGCTGATATTCAGCTGTGTCTTGCTCCTTCCTTGAAATCAGTGTGTGCTTCAGGCACAGCAGACTAACGGAGAGCAGCCTAGGCAGAGAGACACAGGAGGGTGTGGGGTCTGTTCCAGCTTCTACAACTTACCTGGCATACAACCCTTAGTAAAATCACATTTTTCTCACATGCCTCAGTTTTTTCATCTGTGAAATGGACACAATGACACAGTCTTGGCAAAAGCATTTTGTGGTTTAATGTGAAAAAATACTACAAGTCAACTTGGTCACTATTCTTGAGGGATATTTATCACCAAGTGAGAAACTTTTTAAACGCTTTTTAAAATTCTCAGTGTTCAGCTAGAGGGACATCACAAGGAAAAATCTCTTCCAGGGAAAAAAAAAATTGCTCAATTTTGACCACTCCATTCAATTTAATATATATTTTTGGATGAGAATACCTAAAATTTATCTGAAGCCTTCTTTGGACAAAGGCCCATTGCGAGATTATTATATATTTGTGTTATGGCCATGTCCATGCACCTCTGTCAACTGTGCTGGCTCTGTACAAACACAGTTAAACTCTTCTTCTAACTGATGGTGAGCTTAAGTAAACTTCTCCCAGCTGGGTCTTAAAATAATTCTCTTCCAGTTCCACCCAACTAAGAGCAAAATTTCCCCAAAGTCTGCAATGAAGACTTCCGAATCAAACAACATTTTCACCACTTCATACATTTTCTTGATGGCATTGTATTGTCAAGTGTCATGTGCTTTTTCTCTTCTTTTTGGCAGGCAAGAGAACACGAATGAAACAGGAAGAAAGAGAAATTGTCTTTTCTCTAACAGTCTAACAGGCAGTACTCCTGCAGAATACTGTATGCCTTCAGCTGCATGTAAACAGACATATTACATTCTGCTGTCTTTACTGAATTTTGTCCTGCTTGCCCGGGAAAAGGGAAGCCTTACTGTAGGTTGCATTACAAGGTTGCTACTGGATCTTGAAGAATGCAGTCTGAAGTATTTTCAGATAACTGCTCCATAGCTGAGCATAACTTCCACACTCCTAGAGCTTATTTTCAGTGGAAAACTTTCTTTGGAACCTATTCAACAGCTACTCTCCTGACCTTTGCTGCATGGGCAGCTCAGCTTCTTGGGAAACAGCTGCTGAAATATTTCAAACTACCTTGCTCTGCATGACTGAAACTCGAATTCAGTGCTTGTAGTTCTTGATGCAATGAACTGTAAACTGTAGTGATTAAACAAGTGCTTCATGGAGCACAGGCCATGCCTGTAGTAAAGAGAGGGCGGGCAGACAGCTGGGGACAGGAACTACTGCAGCCATCTACAAGCAAACCGCCCCCAGCTGTGAGTCAGTGCCCACTGCTTGCCACTGTCATTTCCTGAGCTTCAGCCTGACCCAGGCGAGAGCAGCCACCCTTGGGCTCTAAAGGGCCACATTATGCCAACACACTCCCTAGAGTTTATAGTATCACTAGCAGAGCACTTACTGGTTTTAATTTTTAAACTTACATGACCAAGTTCTGCAGTTTCTACTTAGACAAATGCACAAATTATTTCAAGCACTGTTGATCTGATCACTATGAGGCAGAGTCTGGTGTGGCAGGACTTGGTTGTTAAACTTGTGCACTGCAGGGGCAAGGCGTGGTCAACATGTACACGCAATTTAAAATTACTTTTTTTAACCACACTGATCCTAGACAAGAACATAGTAAGCTTTAAATTATAAGAAGGCAACTAAATCTATCCAATTTTCTCTTTGGCATGTCACCATGCTGCTTGAAATTCTCTTGCAGTATAACCTATTTAAGCATATTAAACATATTTCCGTATTTAAAAGGTTATAAAAGTGTTTTCAAGTAAGAAAATTTGTTTTTAAAAGTATCTCACAAAACCTTTTGAATGTATCTTCTTGCAAGGTTTCCAGGGAACCAATACAATAACAATGGTTTTGGAGTAACTACAGATAGATGACATATAATATTAAAATATATATGTACACTCTATTCAAGTGTCTAAATAGTCTCTTCATGAGTTTTAATATCTCTGGAGCAGGAACTGTGTATTCCTGTATTCAGAACACCTCGTACACTGTGTTACAAGAATAAAAATGCATGAACACAAATCCTTGAATGAAGCAGGCAAACTGAATTTTCAGTGTACTTTATGAGGGGCAATAATTCCAAACATTCTACCTCTGTTGCAAAGTCTCCGGGATGAAAGGGGATTTGGTTTTGGTAGAGAAACAGTAAATCTAATATTGGTTTATTTACCTGGTATTTATTCTTCTGTAAGCTCATGAGCAAGGTAAATGAAGTGTTTAAATATAATATTCTTCCTAATGAAATGCACACCCTGTATGCTTAGCATTAAGACAGTACTCCTCTTTGTGCTTTCTATGTTCCCAAATCAACAGGATTTTTTGCTTGAGTAGTGAAATCATTGTTTTGGGACCAATATACGAAAGGTTTTGTAGAAACCTTTCTTTTCATCTTTACACTGCTTATGCCAATAAACAAAATTATTTTGAACATTCGGTCTTTATAAAAGTAGATCTTTGGCTGCTTCAAACCACTATCATCTAACTCATCTACAGCAGGATGGTACAACTAAAAAACACTGGAACAAGCTGGAAGAACCATGAAAGCAGCAGAAGCCAGACAGATTCTGTGCCAATAATTAGAGATTGCAGTAAATGTCAACTGATGTTAAATACTGTGGTGAGTTTTTAAGTTCCTCCCTTCAGTAGAATCTTATTTAAAAAACAAACTGTGGTACAATTGAGGGAAATAACTAATGGTTATGTAAAGAAAAAATTAAGTAACAATACTAAAAGCCCAATGTGGACATTTGCCATAGTACTGTACAAAAGAGCAGCAAATGAAGAATTTTATTTTTCTGCAGCTAGTCTCATAAAACTACTCAGTTAAATGGACCTATTAAAGCAAGACGACATTCCACACAACTGCTGTCAGAATAAACCTATGATGGATATTATATAATTAATCTACAAACTATTTTCATAATTTTGTTTACAAGAGTGGTAGAAAAATTTAACTAAAGTTTTTTATTTCATTGATATGAAGGTTCTTGGCCATAATCCTCACTAATCTTAGTTAAGTCTCCATCTCTCTTTAGACTGTGGAATCTAGTCATGGTAGGATGATACAAAACAGAACTGCTACAGAAAAGAAAATGGCCCTGCTTTTTCCCTGCCACTCCTGTCCACATGGCCCATTCTCTCGTGCCAGAACAGCCATTTGTGTGGCCTGGAAACAAACTGGATTGCAAGGCAGATCTGTGTTAAAATTAACACCATCCCCAGTCCCACACTACCCCCAAAAGTCAATGCAAAACAATTAACTTCTTTCAACAGCAATAATAATTTACACTGGCTAAAACTGAGAATGATCCTAGCATACGAACATTTGCCAATTGTTCCTAGCTGTGGTGCATTTGGGGCAGCCACCTCCAGGGAGATGTTCAGGATCCTCTGCTTGGCATTTGCAAGACCAGATCTGCAGCACTGTATCTAGTTTTGGGATCTATGGCACAAGTAAGACATTGACCTACCACAGCACACTGCAGTGGAAGGCCATCAAGACAGTCAGAGGACCAGAGATCAGGACATACAAGAGAAGGCTGGGAGAAGCAGGCTTTTTCAGCCTTAAGAACTCCCGGCTAAAGGGAAATCTAACTGGTGTCTAGGGCAATTCAGTATGTGGGTACAGAGAGGATGAAGCCAGAGTCTTCTTGAAGGTGCACAGGGATAGAGCTAGAGACAACAAGCACAAACTAGAACATGGGAAATTCCAATATTAGGACAAGCTTTTTCACCACAAGGGTGATGAAGCAGTGGAACACGTGCCCAGAGGTCATGCAGTCTCCAACCTTGGGAGATTCAGAACTTGACTGGACAAAGCCCTGAGCAATCTGTCCTAAACTGGACAGGCTTCACCAGCGTGTTGGACTAGTTGAACATCCAGAGGTCTGTTCCTAACTTCCACAATCCTCTGATCCTCAGCAAATATAAACCGGTAAAAAAACAAGAAGTATTAATTCTTTGGGGAGCAGTCTATCATTTGGACTGGATTTTGTGCACCTAGCGCAACAACAACTTTGCAAATGCTGCCAGGTACTGCTGGAATAATAAATAATAACAGAGAAACTGTCCCAGTTTTAAGGCTAATGCATCTAAAACTACATATCATAATTTAAAATACTTTTAATTTTAAATATTTAAACACAGTAAGTCACTTGGCTACAAATTTGGCCTGTACCTTAGGAGATTTCTTTTGAGAATGACAAAACAAGAACTCAATCTCATTAATTCCAACACATGTGAACAGTCCCCAAGAAGCAGTGCAACAGATTTAGTGTATAAGAAATTGCAAGGTCAGGCCACAAGCCAAGCTAGTTCCAGTTGTTTCAAATTATAAAATTTCTACATCCATACAGGCAGAAATACTTATCGTGCTAGAATAATTAAAAACTGATTGAAATGAATTGGCCTGAAGCTATTCATTTCCCTCCCAAAAGTAACATCTTTCATTTTAGACTAAATATGGGAAAATTCATAGTTTCCAGCAACTGATAAAATGGGGTTTAGAACAAAGATGGAAATAAAATATACTGTGAATTGCTGGCAACTTCTATGTAACGGCAGAATAGTAGCTTTCCATTACTTAAAACACAAAAAGCAAATTCAAGAGATGTTCTGAAATATTTTATTTCTAAAGGACCTGGTTTTGTTTTGACCCCTAGAAATATCAATTATATTTTCTTAAGAAAGATTATCCTTAGTATTAATCTCTCTATATTAATAAGCAGTGTCTTAAATGTCCTCATCCCAGACTACAGATAAAGTTTTATAAACTTGATATTCTCTGTATCTTGCAAAAGGCAATAATGTCTCTTGATTCTGGACATACTAACAAATATTTATTCCAAAAAATGATCTATCCTCTGTTAATAGACAGTGAAACTTAAAAGGAAACAGTAAAAATGTATCTATTTTTCTGTGTTATTTTTATACATCTTACAGCTTTATTTAACAAAATTTGCAATTAACTTGTACTACTTTCTACTATTGAAGCTCCAAAGTATTCTGCTAGCATTTAATTAAATCTTTGCATGGCCTTCTTTAGATCAGAAATCTGATACCCATTTTACATTAGGGAGAAAGTAGTTCCCAATTTTGCATTAAAAATTGCTTGTCAAACTTAATCATTTGCTGTAACCATTCAGGAGTTTTTCTTCTCCTGAAGGGCTCCTCAGTATTCTTTGAACAGAGAAGCAGCTGTTCTTCAAAACGTTTAGGATCAAATTGAAATTGCTGATGTGCAATATATTTTGGTTCTTAACCTGCAGGGCTATGTAACTGCATGCACACGCTAAGAAAGAAAAACAGCACATGAACTGTATTGACATTGTGGTTATGCCTAGAGCCATCTGCAGCATGGAATCACACAAATACGTGGGAAAAAAAAAATGGTAAGTATTCCAAAGAGCTCGTCTTGTATAGGGTTGTCTCTTTTTCAACATTTATAGATGACTGAAAAGAACAACCATTAATTTTCACCAGAATGACACTGGATACATTTATTTTTCATTAGAAGAATTAAGAGAATGGAGAACTAGCACATTCCTGCACAAACCTCAGGGATTAGGCTGTGCTACATCTGGGAATTAACAAACTAGTCTCAACAAGTTTGATCTTTCTGGGAAAAGATAAAACTGAACTACAGGCTAAGCAAATAAGAACTGATAACCTTGCAAGATTTGTTCTGACTTCTTTTGTTCATGAACCACATAAAAAGAAAGTAATGTCAGACATAAAAACCCCTGTTATTGCAACAAGCAAGAGTGAAAAGAACAGCTTGTGAAGAGCCTTCTAGACAAACTAATGGTAGATAATTCACTGATAGTGAAATTTTGTTTGCTTCTCTCTAGCACGTAAATCCATAAGAACAAGCTGTGCTGTTATACCAGATAGTGTGTGTGATTTCATTAAATCCTAAGGCATTTAATAAAGAACGGAATATAAAGTGTTGATGTTGTATTTGATATTTGCATGTTTGCATGGCTGACACTACAGCTGACATCTTTAAACTTCTGTTCTGTGACAAAGGCATTGCAGATCAAGACCCCGACCTTTAGAACCATAAATAACAGAAACTTCTGACTCAGTAATAATTCGGCTAATCACAAGGACTATCCCCGTTTTCTCATCTTTAATAAAGAAACACTTCACACAGTCTATGAGACATCCTAAACTATATGGCTGGTGTTCTGTTTGACAGACAACATAATTTTCTTTTACAAACATACTGTTCACATATTATCTGCAAACCACAGGATTTTATAATTTAAAAGTATTTCTTGGTGAACAAGAAAGAGAGGGACATTACAATAAAATTGTGATAAATACTTGTAAACGTAAAATTACTAAGAAAGGCAAACCAAGTAATTTAAAAAAAAAAATCTGTGTAAATTTAATCTTGTCTTAGAACACACATCTGTGTTAAAAAGAATGTTTTAGAAGCAGTTGAACTGGGTAGCTCTAAAGAATTCATCTTCAAACCCAAGGTGATTTATTAACTATTTAAAAGACTTAGTAAAGATGAACCAGAAATACCTTTTTTTTTTTTTCTAGAAGTAGCTAAAAATATCAGATAAAAAATAAAAGATTCCAGGAAGGGTAAAGCTGGAACATAAATAGGATTTTGAAGGAAGGACATTTGATTAGACGGAAGACATTTGAGACTTAGAAAACCAACTGGGAGAGGCAATGGCGCTGGAACAGAACATCTCAGGAAGGCAGTTGTAAGCAGAACATTCAATAAATTTGGCCATAGTGAATAATAATTTTTAAAAATCCAAAAGAATGATCATAGTGGCTCAGAGAAAAAGTCCATCTTATCCAAATGCTCTTTTCTAACTGTGACTGTTAGTAAATACTGAGGGAAATTTTAATAAAAAAATAGGATAAAAAGATCTTTTCCCAGTATATGTTCAGGATCACCAAAGTCTTATGTACTTCCTGATTTAAGATGATGATGATGGAGCTGCATATGTAGTTGGTTGAATGGATAAAGTTTTAAAAAATTAGAATTATCTTTAAGATTTGTAGAATTAACTTGTTGCTTTTAAGTGCCATACAGAGATGTGACTGCTAACCTTTATTTGGGTATGTAAACATTTATCTATATATCAAACTTCTCAAGTGTATTCATTACAGAGATCTGAAATTAAAGAAAGTCATGAAAAAAAACAGAAAACAGATGGTATATGAATATAAAACAATTACTAAAAAACTACTTTCAAGCTTGTGACATAAGAAAAACAGATGCTTGAATTTTCCTTTTTTCTCAGCAAAAAGAAAGGAACAATGATAATAGTTCATCCCTGAAAGTGAATTCAATACAAATCAGACAGAGAGAATCAAATCAAACAAAACTGAATATTACAGTTGTGTTAACATAATCGATTTCATTGCAAAGTTTCAAAAGGTTATTTTTAAAAACAAAGGTATTTATGTGCCATTGTTGTTCTCAGAATATGCTGTAGGAGTCCTACACTTGGATTTATGCTCCCATGATACGGCTGGCAGGAACTTCCATATGTCCAGCATTTCCATAAATTCAGAAGAGATGAGCCTCCTCAACAGCAGAGAGCATATTTCTCTGCCTGACCTTGCATACAGTGATCCTAGCTATCTTCACATGGTAATTACTTTTTAAAAGAAAATAGCAGAAAAGAATGCAAACTGTACCCCTAGCTCTGCAGGAAAAGGTAGATGAGTGAGCAGGGATCTATTATAATTATACACCTGCATTTCTTGTTCTCTAAATACAAGTAATTTTCTTTTCTCCATGTGGTGGTAATAATAATACCCCTGGCTCCAGCAAGCTACACTTCTCAAAGAATGCTTCTTTCAAGACCGTCCCCTAGCAATAAAACACAACAAAAGGAAAACTTTAACACGTGTGATACAAAGCGAGAGAAGTCAGGAATGGACAAGTAATGAAAAACAAAGTTTTGTTTCTAACATATGGGGGATAAGTTTTTGCAGGGGAAAAAATTAACAAGGGGCATTATGAAAAAAGCAAACAACGAATGACATTTACTAAATAGTGGGAGAGTATGGATGTTTTCAGCCCAAAATGTGAGCCGTTGCACCATTTAGCCAATCCAGAAGCATAGTCCAGGCATAAGAGCTTTCTGACAGCATTAAGAAAACATGATACTGGTGTTCTGCGAGTCCCCTGAACAAGAATAAATACTTTGCCTTAGCATTCTCTTCACCACATAGAATTGAATTCTGATATCTGTTGCGCAGTGTCTGAGCCACAAATTGTATCACTGCCAGTTATCCTGGAAACTCTGGCTTCCAGACACCTGAAGTGCCACAGCATCTCCCACCTTGCTATTTTACTAATTCCCAAATTCTCTAGAGTATGTGAACTTGGCAGACACATAACGAAACATCCCAGAATAAAATTTAGATGTCCTTTTGGGTTACTTAGGCTGACCCTTAAATGCTAGAAGACTCACAGACTGAGAACTTCTGATACAGCTTGTGATGGGGTTTAACAGAAATTTCAAAAGAGTGTAACTGAGTCTTCAAAAATTTACACTGACAGACATTGTCATCAGACAAAATATGCTACAAGTAAGCAGGGCCATGCTTTCCTCTTAGCTCTTCCACCTCCTCTCCACCCAAAGGAATCATGTTCATTGCAGAAATCATGTTTCTTAGACATAACTTTAACTCTGATCAAGGCATGTTTCCTATCCACTAGGTTACTTCTCCCACATTCCTGTTTATGTAAAGAGAGGGTGAGGGGAAGGAACACAACATGCCTAATGCTAATAAATAGCAAATTTAAACAAAGGTCTTATGAGATGAGGTTAATTTGTCTCTTGTGACAAAACCAATTTCCTTTGGGAGAAATAACACTTGTATTAGAAAAGAGAAGGAAATGAGGGGGAAAAAAGAAAAAAGGAAAACATACACTTGAAGGCCACAGAAGATTCACTGAAAACAGATCTGACAGGAAGAGGCATATGAAGCTACTATTTACCATCAAGTGCCACAAGCGTGCATCACCTCCTGGCAAGAGAGTTTAAAACTGTCAGAACACCATGGCTAATGCATTCCTGCTAATCATATCAAGGGACCACAGAACAAGGACAGGGAATTATTTTAATATTTACCACTCAGTGATAACATTTAACAAGTGTCCTTTTATGGATGTGTTTTGCTGATCTACTTGTAAGGAAGGCTGGACCCAACTTTCCGGCTGCAAACAGCTAATTTAATTTCAAGTGCAAGCTAAAGTTATTTTAGAATGCTGCTCTTTGCTGGTTAGGTCAGGAATCAAACCTGTCACCTCCAAAAGTCCTATGTAAGAGGAGCATGGTTCAATTTTCCTGCTCCCTATGCTGCATTTCTGAGAAGAGTCTCCTCCTGAAATTTTCCTGCTTAAGATTCCTTTTTTAACATGACATATGACCATTACCTCAGTTTCATTGCAGCAGAAGATATCAGAATAGGTATAAAACTGTGGATCTAGGTCAGCAAGGGCTGGAGCTGGATTAAACAAAGTCTTTACTGGAAAAAAAAAAGAAAAAGAAAGTCTAAATCTGTAGTGTTTTAGATTCATAAACCATCATTTGAAAGACCATTGTGTTTCAATCACAGACCCCAATGTTTATTATTAACACACAAATGACTCTCAGTTTCTGTATCCTCATCTTACACAACTGCTAAAAGCTTTGTTTATTATATTAAAGTTCCATACTAATTCACGTGCAGGCACCTGTCATGATGGGAACATGAGAAAAGAGTAACAGAAAAAACCCTCAGAAATTATTAAATTTTAAAAAAAGAGAAAAGCCTTAGACATTAATGCAATTTGTTTAACTGATGATGCTTCTTCCACGATATAGATAAGTTTTACAAGAACTGATTTAGTTCTAGAATTTTTCAGTGTTGTTATCTGAGTTCTGTATATGAAGAATCACGAGTTATGGAGTAATGAAGGGCATGTCCAGACAGGGAGTTAAATGTGCTTCTGAATGTGTTACCTAACTTGTTCAAAATGTCACATTATAAAACTGTAGTGTAGACGAGGCACTGTGTATTTTTAATATGCTATCTGGCAGAGCTGGACCTAAACTTAACACATGGTAGAATATGTTAGTTAACCTAACTTTAAACTGTAGTAGCCTAAGGCCCCTTGTAGCAGCAGAAAAGGTTTGTCATGAGGACAGTGTAAGTGACTTACTCACTATTAATACAGGAAGTCTGCAGCCTCAGTTTTTCACTTTGCCAATTCTATGATTAATACTTGTGTCTTAACCACAAGGCCATCATTTTTAAATAAAGCACACACTCTTACTTCAGAAATATTCCTTATAGTCAGTGATCAAATCTTCCAAATTGGATGCCTAAATTTTCAGTCCTAAATACATATTTTGACTGTAAGCTATAGCATGTCAGACACCCTGAACATCTCTGAATCCCAGTTAATGCCCTAACAGACAAAGATGCACAGAGACTTCTGAAATCTGAGTACCAAAAAGTTTAGGTGATTAACACTTTGAAAGTTTTAGCCTTTGACTGTACAACTTTATCATGCCTCTCTACCTGCCTCATTAAAAACAGTATTAAAATGACAAAGACTTTTACTCACAAGTCAGAAAATGCCAGGATTAGGAATTCCAATGAAATCTTAATTTGGCTCCCTTATATTATTATAATACAGTATGTATTATAATAAACTCTTTAATTATATGATCACATACCACTGAAAAACAGCATGTGATCACATAATTAAAGACTGCAACATAATACATATGCAGAAAGGAGACAAATTAAGGTTTCACAGGCAACCTTAACTCTTGCATTTCCTATTTTCTGTACTGCAACCCCAATGAAGTTTTCTTAAACATAAAACTTTAAGGTATACTTTCCTACGTAAAACAAAGAAACAGGACATACTGGAAAACAAACTGTCACATGGCATCATACTGCCATATACATGGGTCAGGAGCAGCACTGGAAGTGTTCCAACTTGGGTTTTAAGTAATACAAACTCGTCATGAACACAATATAATATACTACTATTAGTTTTCTCCCATATTTACTATCTGCTGAGCATGGGGGAAGATAGAGGAACCCTAAGATCCTCTTTCAGGCTGTGAAGAGGAGCATGCCTTTGAACAGGATAATCTGTTTGGTCCTCCTGAGGAACTTATTTTCTCCCCAAACTCTTTCACAGAATCACAGAATCATAGAATGGCCTGGGTTGGATGGCCATTTCCCCTTGTCCAGTCACTACATGCTTTGTAAAAAGTTTGTCTCCATCTTTATTGTAGGCTCCTTTCAGGTATTGGAAGGCTGCAATTTGGTCACCCCTAAGACTTTTCTTTTCCAGGCTAAACAAACAAAATTCTCTCAGCTTTTCCTCATAGAAGAGGTGCTCCAGCCCTCTAATCATCTTGGTGGCCTCCTCGGGACTCTCTCCAACAGGTCCCTGTCTCTCCTATGCTGGGACCCTAGAACTGGATGCAGTGTTCCAGGTGGGATCTCAGCAGAGCAGAGCAGAGGGGCAGAATCCCCCCCGGCCCTGCTGCCCACACTGCTTTGGATGCAGCCCAGGACACGTTCGGCTTTCTGGGCTGAGTGCATGTGGCCGGGTCTTGTCCAGCCTCTCACCCACCAGCACCCCCAAGTCCTTCTGGGCAGGGCTGCTCTTGATCTGTTCATCCCCCAGCCTGTGTTGATACCAGGGTTTGCCCTGACTCAGGTGCAGCACCTTGCACTGGGTTTTGTTAAACCTCATGAGATTCCCATAGGTCTACTCCTTGAGCTTTTCACTTCTCTCCCTTTGCCAATATCCATTCTCCTCAATGAGTGCCTCCTTGCATAGGAACTATGCAATATTAACCTTTTTCACTCAACTTTCACCACATCATATCTCTTAATGGCCTACACTTTCTTTTCCCCCTTCTAGTGCCCACAGCCTTCTCCCTGACTCTACCTCCATATTCCAATCTCTATTCACCAAATCCTAATCTCTGTTCCAATTTTGTTCCTCTTTTAGCTTCTCCTTTCCTTCTTCCTCTGCCACCCCCAAAAATCAAATAAAACTCTCCTACATTTCCTTCATCCCCAGTATTCCCATCCAGCTTTGTATCTTTTGTATAGAAATCAAGCAGGCTCTTGCTCTGTGCTTCCTGGGCCTACAACAGATCTCTAACAGTATAAAAGAAATTGCCCAAAACCAGATTCAGGAATTACACTGGAAGTCATGCTGCCCAAATGGACAAGTGCTTGTATGGACAGATGCTCAGATGAAGCTAGCTGTGAAGCTCTTAACAATCTTCTGATGTCTGTGTGAAAGGTACTTATTTTCCAGAGGCCGATAATGCAGTTAAAATCAAACAGGTTTCCATACCGCTGTGAAGGCTTATCTTTAAAAGAAAGCTCCCTTGCTATCAAGTCTTAAGTAAATTTTAAGGTAGCTGGTATTCATAATTCAAAAGCTAGGGTAGGGTGGGAGGCATTTTCCATTGCCTGGTTTCTGCAACCACAGTGCTTTGGCAGAAATCACAGAGAGTTTAACCACAGACAAACAGCTGTTATGAAAAATTGTAGCCCAAGACTAAAAACTTGATGAGTCCAAAAAATAGATCTGTTTCTTGCAAGTGACATGGAACCTTTAACTGAGGCTGCTTCCAGCTCATTCTCCATGACAGTATTAATATGCTGGGCATTATCAGCCATCTTTTATGGAGTCTGTCATTAGAGAAGCCCAAACCTAGACTTTTAGGAAGCAGCAGCAGCTTCTCACCATCAACCACTAAAAACCTATAATTATCCAGTCAGATTCCCACTACAATTTATACCTACTTCATATAGTTATTCACAACCCTCCCTTCCTTTTCCTTCCTTCCTTCCTTCCTTTCCTTCCTTCCTTCCTTCCTTCCTTCCCTCCTTCCTTCCCTCCTTCCTTCCTTTCCTTCCTTCTCACCATGACTGTCACAAGAATAATGAATAATCAGTGCCACAATGAGAGGATGTCATACATGAGATGTCCCTCTGCAGCTTACAGATCCAGATGACCTTCATTAAGAGAAGCAAAGAGTTCTTGCCTATTACCATGTTCTTTCCCTCTTTTGTTTATTTCTTTCAGTAAGAATGAAAAAAACAAGCAAAAAACCCCCATTGAAACAGAGGTTTGAGGCATCTGGGTGTGCATCTGTTTTACACAAAGATAGTCAGTGAACATTCTAACATGAAGTGCTACATAATACATGAGAGTATTGCAAGCTAAAAGAAGGGAAATTGCATTAACAATTTACTGTTGGCTACAGATAGGTTTTTACAGTGCTACAAACTCAGCTGTTTACTTAGATTTGATGGCACATGACATTTGAACATGCGTAGCCTATTGTTTTAAAGCAGAAGCAACCAAACTTCCCTGACAGAAGAGCTGCTCAATGATAACACACTGACAGCACAGAACTACAGCTGGCCCACAGTTAACTACTATCTTTTCTTGATATATTGTGCTATCTACAGTTGCTAAGTGTTTGCATGTCTGTTCTGTGTATCAGGTTTGAATTTTATCAATTGCTTTAAAAAAAATCTTGTCTTTTCTTCTGTCACAGACTGGTGTCTTGCCATAGGAGGGTGACAAAAGTGTGAAGTATCTTGCCAAACTGTTCATAGAGTTAGAAATAGACAAAATAAGTCATGGATATTGATTCATGATTCAACTATAGTCCATTAACCACTAGATTAAGAATGCTGTTATCCATTTTCATAAAACATAATGAAAAAAATACAGTGCAACAGGTGCACAGCAGGTCATGGTGCAGAAGGTGAACTGGAGAGCCCACAATTCCAGTGTGCTGTGATCTACTGGAGCTAGCCTGGGTCCAGCTTCAAGAAACCAGTTAGTTCTGATCCCAGTTCCATCCCTGATCCGCTGCGTGACTGACTATGCTATGAGCTGTCCCCTCCCAGTCCGATCTTCTGGATAGAAGGGAAAAATATTTTTTTAATCTCATATAGATGCCTCTCTTGCATAATTATTTACTTAGGGTTCAAATACCGTGGTAATTGTGCTTGAGTAACTGAAAGCATTACAGACACTTAAACAACAAAAACATTATGTAGGCAATGAAACCCCATCCTGTTCAAGCAAAATGTCAGCTTTCATCTACGTATATGCTACACTGAAGGAACAATGCCCTACATTTAAAAGTACAGACAGTAACAATTTTCTAATAATTTCACAGACCATGACTGTGTCTATGCAATGGCATCAAGCCCAGTCACACTCTAAGAATTTTGGTTAGGAAGAAAAAGCTTTATTTTAAAATTTATTTTAAGGATGTAAACTACTATATAAAAAACCACAGCCATACCTACTGCTATGCTGGGAGAACAAGGGCATAAGTCTGGTTTTGAGGTAATTTCATTCACTTTCCTGTGTGTGTAACTTTACTGACTTGCATTCATTATGCCTGTTCTGCTCTGGAATCATAGCAGAGTCAGACCCATAGCTCCTGACCTACCAACATTATACTGTATTTAGTCACAGCACAAAAATAAGAGGAAAGGCAGCACCAGACGCATACGGGGAGATTATAAGGGTATGAGTTGATTTGCTATTCAAGGTTAACACTGCAAAATTTTTGAAGTGAATTCAGTTTTCATTAGCATAGCATGAATTTTTTGGCTATTGTTTCAATTCTAAATAAAACGAATATGACAGAAACCAGAATAGACTACAGGATCTTTATTTAGAAAGCACGATAAAGAGTATTTTTCGTGTAGCACAAATGAAAGAGAGAGAATGGCTTATGTTAAATTACCTCCGCTGGCACGTGCCATTTTCAGAGCTTCAAGAGAAACAGCAGGGGTTATTTCTAGCTGGCAAACAACCACTTTGGCTTTACAGATGACATCAGAAGCCCTCTTCAGGTCTTCAAAATTTAAAAGCAGGTTGGCTCCTGGGACTATGACAATAACGTTCTGTCCTAAAGAGAAGATACCATGTTTTTTACTTTAACTTTGGCAATACAGTATGTAAAACAATTCCTTGCCCTTTTTACAATACGTTTCAGATGAGTATTTCAATTTACTTTCCAAAAAACCCCACTAAAATTGTATGCATTGCTGACATTTTCAAATACACAAATATTTCGGAGGATAATCAAAAAGATCAATGTACAAATGAACTAACACTACACAACAAATGTAATATATATTCCTTTGGGAAAAATCATGTATGGGCATTCCCCAGTCTTATTTTGGTGTTTTCCGTGAACTCTAAAGAGGCACTGTACTAGTCACAGTGGAGATGGTGGATACAAGCTGAGGGTGATATTGGCATCTTCCTAAAATATTCCAGTAGCATTTGGAAGAGAAAAGCATCAATGTGATTACTGAATTCATATGCCAAAAATGGCATAAAAATTTTAATTTTCCCATCAGCTGGGAACAAAAAGTATTTCACACAGCTAAGAAAATTATGCATGTTCTTTAGATTTCAGAGAAGCGGGCTTGCACCATTTACCTGAGACATTTCAAATCAGGGCTCCTAACCATCATGAAAACCAGAACCAGCTTGTCACCAAAGCCCAGAAAGGTGATGCCTGTGTCTAAGGAAAGTTTTATCAGAAGTGAGTAAACAAGGTGGGCAACAGCTTCTCCTGCACTTAGAGCTGGCCAGGAGGATGATCTAAACAAAGCTCTGTGTGTGGAAGCACGGCAGTGTGTCAAAGCACATCTAAGATCCTTTTTATTCCCGTAGTTTGTTTTACAGTTAGGTGAGGCTCATTTACGTAGGTTCCAAATATTCTTTTGTTTTTCTTCAGACACACAAATCACCTTCTTTTATTGCAGCTTCTTTCTTTTTTTAATCTCTGTTACACCACTTAGAGACCTTCAGGCATGGGTGCCTTCAAATTAAAATTTATTATTAATCACTCAGGTATTAACTTCAATAAGTCAGTTGTTCCTTGATTTACAGGCTCAGCCCGCCCCCGCTGAAGATTCCTTTAAGGACTGCCAATCATTAAAGGCTACCAATTCTGTAATGAACTGAATTACTCTGCAAATAAATATTTATGTTTTTAAATACATTATTTTTGTTGAATGTGACTTTCAAAGTCCTTTGACTAAGAACGTGCAAAGCTTCTCTCCCTAAATACATTCCGAAAAGAAAGCAGGACAATGGAAAGAATAATATAGTGATCTCAGAGGGAGGGACCCAAGCTTTCCAAAGCAATTCTGCTGTCAATGGTTTGGTACAGAACAGCTGCATACGAAAAGCAAAACCTCAGCACTTAAAGCCAACGCCCTGCTTTTCAACAGACAATGATGGGCATCTTGGATAAAAAACAAAAGAAAAGAAAACAAAAAACCTTCTGCAACAAGGAAACGTTACCAAAGATATCTGAATCCTGTTGAGGAAATATTCAAAGGCAAATTGCACCCATTTTGCCAAGCATATATTTTGATAGCTTTAGGGTGCAGCAGTGCAAGCAGTAAAAGACAGGGAATCAGTGGAACAAGAATCTCTTTCATTTCTGCCTGGCCTCTGTGCTTCCTAGAATCTCAGACTCTATCCACATGCCTTGCTGCATTATCTTGCTGAACTATTTAGCTGTACTGACATGTATATTATTATTAGAATTTAGAGCTAATGGCCCAAGGCAGTAAGGAGGGCTGTTTGCTTCAACCCATATGTGCAAATTCAAGGTAGACCATGCTACACTGGATCACAGTCTGAAGCTTTTCTTTGTAACTACAAAAGGTCAGAGACTTAGAGTCTGCTTTCAAACCTGCCAGGGAAATGCAGTACCTACTGTGGTGCAACAGTCCAGACGGCCTAAACCCAAGCTGGAGGGAAACCCCCCCATTCTGTTCTTGGCTATATATACCACACTTACTGAATGACAGCAGTCACCACAAACTTGCACCAGGCATTCTGCATGAAGGCAGAATCTGGACCCATGCACTCACAATTAATACAAAATTTTTATTAACAGCAACCATTTTGTTGAAAGCAATTATTTCTTGCCAGGGAAATCAGATGGGAATTCAGCATCAGGGACAACAGAGTTAAAGACAGATGGCAAAGAGGGGTGAGATTCATCTTGTCCAACATGAACTAATTTTTTAAGTTTAAAAAAAATCCTACACACTAGAAAAGTCTAAGAAAACTAATTTCTAAAAATTGTTTTTCTATGTTCCTTCAACAAGGAGAAGAGACAAATATTTTCAGAGGTTTTTTTAGTCTTACATATCTTAGGTATCTGCTTGAAGAGGAGATAAACTATTCTCCAGAAAAGTCTACGTACCTCTGTTAACCCTAGGTGAAGCCTTAAGCTGTAGACCTATGTTCTAAAACTACTCCAATGAGGTAAAACATTATCCACACCAAGAATAAGAATAATATATTTACTGCATTACCGTTAATTCTAAAATATCTTTTCTTAGACTAAAAATATCGGTTTTGATGGGAACATCTATATAACCTTGAGTTTTTGCAGACATCAGCTAGAATATTAAGGGCCACATTCACACTTGCTTTAAGCTGTAACAGCTAAATGAAACTGATAAGCTTGCATAAGCTTACACCAGATGGGGATTGGGTCCAATCAGGATGAATGCTGCATACATAAAAACTGTCCTAAGTTGGGCTTCTAAAACTGCTACTGCCAGTTCTTAGAAAGATGGATAACTCAAGCCAGACTGGTTTTTTTACAAGGGTCCTCTTATAGATGACACCAGATGAGAAGTGCCAGTGGAAAAATCAAATGTCAAACCAGTAAACACCACAGTGCAATAAATATCACTCTTCAATGGATGACAAGCCTAAAAACCATCAGTAGCGCTTAGAATTCATCAAAATATCAAATACATCAAACAAGGCAATTCTAACAATAGCTGCAGAGCTTGTGCATAATAATTCATACAGAAGAAAATTATATTTGTGATCAGAAAAGAATGTTACAAGAAAAACATGTGCTGCCAAATCACATAGTTCATGAATATGAGGGTGAGTTTTGGGTGTGTTATGGTATCATAATTTCTAGGCAACCACTTAATAGAAGTATTGAAGAGTCTTGCACACAAAACATTCAAGTTCATTAAGAAAGCTAATATGTTGAAAGTCTCCAAAACTGAGGTGACATTTCTTCATAAACCTGAAGGTTCAAACCAAAGATTTTCCTCTGTGGAAAGTATAACACAAACAAGCTGGCATACGTATTCTAAGTTTGCCTTGTTTACTTAGCCTTGCCTAAATATATATTATGAATGTTTTTTTACTACTTGTGCTTTGGTACTGAAGGTACACTCAACTTACAAAATAATGTCTATTCACTGTTCATGAATGATTAATAACTTTATCATAAAGCCAGCATAATCCCTGTCTCAAGTGAGGGTTATCTTGCAGTGTTCTGTGTAGGTGAGCTCTAAGTCCTACCTTGCAATAATCAAGAGAATTTTAATCATGACTTACCAATCTCTGTTGTGCCTCCACTGAACTTTTGCTATGAATATGAATATGAATGTTGTTGGACTTGTTCAAACCTCTAGTCCAGTTAGGCCAATATAATGGCACCATTAACAGTCAGTACCAGATATGGACAAAGATGCAATAACCTTCAGAGGTAATAATGTAAAAAATTATCCACAAAGAGGGTTTTTCCCTCCCTATGTGTGTGTAAAAGTACAACACACATCATCACTTTACGGAGCTCTTACCATCCAATACCACATTGCTAGCAGAAGGTGTGTTAAGTGACAGAGTTAGTGGCAAGAAGGCAGACTGAAAGGGGAAACAAAACCTGGGGTTCAAAGTGGTGTGATGAACCGCAAAGAAAATGTGTTAAGAAAAGCAGCTGGATGTACCAGCTTTTACCCTTAAGAGAGAAAGTACAGATTTGAAGTGTACAGGGTCCTGGTATACTGAAGCTTGTGTTTAGTCAAATCAAAACTTTCTGAAAAGGCAGTAGCATAAAAGAGAACAGCTGAAAGGAACACAAGGTCCCAGAAATATTTCTGCATAGATTTCTGAGACCAGCCCAGAGGGAACCTTTGCAGCATCTCTGGGCTGTACATTTTTCAGTGCAGCTCTATAAACTTGTTAAACACCTCTCCACCATTTTGCACTAAAGCAGAGATTGAACCTCTCTATCTTTCATTGAAACCATACTGTATTGTCCCAGAATATAATCAACTTCGAGAGTATCAAATGTGCCTGATAATTTTCAAATTTTTAGCACTTTGCCAATTGCAATAGCAGGTGAGTTATACTTGTGCAATTCGGTAATCAGTCAAAAACTTCCTAGAAATTCTGCAGCACCAGTTAGACAGACAGGGGTAAGATCATTACTTCAGAGCCTCTTCTATCTCTACAGCTTTCTTTTGCTAAGCCTTCACTCATACATAACAGTCTCATACACCCTCTACTTGCATATCTCCTATTTCTCCCTGTAATTTTTCTCAGTTGGTTTGAGTTGGTAGTTTTCCCAAGTATCAGTGCTTGTAAAGAATTGGTAAGAAGGGTAGGTTAGGTGTGTAACAATACAGCAATGAAAACTTGTCAATTTAAAGAGATGATAGCTATGTTTTTTATTTGTCCCTCATCTTAACACAAAACACCATCACCAACCCCAACTTCAAATGCTTCCCTTTTAGGTATAATTTGAACTAGCAGAAATTACTTTACATCAATCCATTGAGTGCTGTGGTGTTTCAGCTATGCCAGCACAGCCACTGCAGTAAAACATGCATGTGTAGACAAGCCCTTTGAAAACTGCTGTAAAGCCTGTTTAGGTCAAATCAGCCAGGTTTCTACAGAAAAAAACCAAAATGTCTCTTGCAACAGCAAAGCACATAAGTACTGCTATTTTACTGCAATTTACTCAAATCAGGCGCCAGATGGTTTTTGAGAGACGTAACAACGAGAACCATTACCAATTCTGTGCATCTGTTTGCTTTAGAGCATAGTTCTGACCAGGTTTGCTCTTCTACTAGATTTTAAATTAAATCTGAGGCCAGTGCTAACTTAGCATACGATATTTCAGTTACTCAGAGGCACAAACTACATGACATTATGCATTATTCATGTCACTGCATGAATCACAAGACTGTCACATACCCTTCACACTGACACTAACACGTAAGATAGCCCACTGTGAACCTCGTGGCCCTGAACTATCCATTTCCCTTTCTGGGTGCTTATAAAGGTTTTACATCCACAAGATTGTTTTGTTCCTTATCCTCCAGAAAAATTCTTGGTGGTAAAATTTTAACAGGTCATCCTCTGTTTATTCAAGTTTAGACTGTTTTTATCTTAGCTGGCCATGCATATGAATTGGGAAATAATAAGACTGGTTCTTATTCAACTACTCTGGACAACAAGCCTAGTGCAAAACATGTACAAAACAGTGAGGCCCAGGAGCACGACTGGATTCCCACTGTCCCTCCTATTTACAATGGCCATAGTGACTGTAGGCAGCATAAGAAATAAGTGTCAAGAGTTGCTGTGTAATCTACCTGCTGATCCAAACCAAGAAGGAGCTGGAAGTTAACAGGCAGGTATCCAGGTTATCCAATATATTAGCGTTACCTTATTTCTGAATTAGAGCTGTCATGCAAGGCTTGGATTAATCTTACTTAGGGAAAATTAAACTCACATCTCCAACTAATTTGCCTAATTTTCCTGAATATTCCTGTGTAGGCTTGCCTTTAGTCACAGTTCCTTCCCAGTTTTGCTGCGTGAGTAAATAGTTATGTTTCCTTTCCCATTTTGAGCTGTAGCCCAATGTACAACCACCAGGTTACATAGAAGCTTGTTAAGTTGATGTGTCAGCTAAGCTGTGGTAACTGTTCAAATGAAGCCTCTTAGCAACTCCAAAAGTGAACTAATCCAATCACACTTAATTTGTTGTGTTTGCATAAACCTTATCAGTCCTGAGCTCTATATTTTGATCCAGACACACTTCTTTTAAGGGCTCTCAATAGCTTGAGGAAATAGCTTGAAAAAACATGGCACTTAGATAGATGGTTTAGTGGTGGACTTGGCAGTGCTCAGTTAATGATTGGACTCGGTGATCTTAAAGGTCTTTTTCGACCTAAATGATTTTGTAGTAAAAGTGATGGGTAAGTTGTAGTAGGAAAGGCTAGCTTTAACCTTCTAACATACTGTGTGTTCAGGACAATATAAAACTAGGTAGATCAGCTGGCTGATTAAATTATGTTTGAGGAAAAGATATAAAGTTTTCTGAGGATAGTTCAGCAGTCTTGAAAAAGAATATGAAAACAAGCCGAATCTTTATTTCTTCCCCTGCAAAATGAGAGTGAAGGCACAGGCTAAGGAAAACTAACACGGAAAAAAAAAAAGCCATTTCACTGTGTACTCATCACTGCAGATGCAAGTTGAAATCAAGATTTGTGGTAAAATTACAAGATCAACAGAAATATTTCTAGTTATACTGAGGACAATTCCTTTTCCTGATTGAGGGCATAATGACTCACTTGGTGTCCTGAGGAGGCAAACCCTTCCCTCCTTGGACCAGAGGAAATGGCCTGAAGTTATACCAGGGGAGACTCAGATTGGATATTAGGAAAAATTTCTTCACTAAAAGGGTGAATCACAATAGGATGCACAGGGAAGTGGTTGAGTCACCAGCCCTAGAGGTACTGAAAAGACATGGAGATGTGGCACTTAGATAGATGGTTTAGTGGTAGACTTGGCAGTGCTGGGTTAATGGCTGGACTCCGTGATCTTAAAAGGTCTTTTTCAACATAAATAATTCTATAGTAAAAGTGACGGATAAGTTGTAGTGGAAAAGGAGAGCTTTAACCTTCAGATACACTGTGTGTTCAGGAAATGTAAAACTAGATAGATCAGCTAGCTGATTGAATTATGGCTATCACACTGCTCATTTAAGCATCTGATTCTGCTGCTTTTCGGCACCTAGTCCTATATTGCCTGCAATAAACAGAAGTGTAATGAAGTGTGAATAAAATCTTGAAAAAAATGAAAAATGTAGAAAAAAAAATTCCACAACTAACAGTGAAAAGGCAAAGGTTTCTTTTATGGCTGTAAAGGCAGAACAAAGAGGACAATTAAGAGCAGAAATATGTACCTTCACTGTTGACAATTATTGAAGCAGTTCCAGTAGCAGCATCTGTAGTTTGACCTACAAATGCTAAGAAAGGGAAAAGTTAGAGCATGCACTAGTTCAATACATTACTTTCAACCAATAGCATGTGACGCAGTTTAATTGAATTAAATCTAAAATGAACCCATAACCTCCAGCAATTTAAAAATGCTAATTACTCTTTCATGTGCAACAATGCCAGAGAAGCTAACAACAAAAAGTGTTAATTTACACCCACAAAACAGAAATACAAGTCCAACATTCTTTAATTTGGCTACATCTCTGCTTTAGAAAAAGCTTGTTATTTATACAGCCTTCCCAGGCACTCTACTCCTACTTGGAAGTATTTCTTTTATCCAATGAAACAATAGAGTCAAGGCTAATGAAAAACAAAAATACTAAAACAACCCAGCACCTCATTCTGTGTAGATTTGCATTTCAGCAGTAATATTAACAAGTGCTGTGAAGGCAGTGGTGGGGTTACATGTTTCCTCTTTGGATTGTTATTCAGAGAAATTAACATGATGCTGGCAGCACTGTCTGTTAGAAAGATTGGTCCATGTTTACTACTATAAAAATCTGTTTTCAGCTGACAGCAAATTTGTCAAATACTAACCAGTGGTAGGAAACTGGTAGTAGAAACCAGTAGTTTGTAGGAGAAAACTAACCAAGAAGTTGAGGGTGTCTTTTTTCTTCCCCAAGAACTGAATTTGAGAAAAATCTAGTATTCCATTTGAGGCAAATTCTGATAAACTTTTGTTTAAGGAGCTCTGGTGTTCTAACACTTTAGAACATAGACTTGATGCTGGGCAAAAGTGGGCTTCTTTCTCAAGATGTGCCTTTGTGGCCAGTTTAACAATCTGCTCCAATTTGAACGAGGCTGAAAAAACACCTTACATCATGCTCATTTGGTTTTGCTAAAGTCTTGCAGGTACTAGCCCTGGAGGTACCCTTGTCTAGCTCAGAGTTACCAGGGTCAGAGCAGAACTTCCCTTGCAATTACAGCTTCTTTTCACCATGAATTGTCTGCACACTGGAATTGAAAGCAGAGAATGTGTGTCTTCTGTACTCTCAATGCTCTTGCAGCAGGAGCAGCAAGTTGCCTGGTTCAAATGTGTGAAATGGAACAACAAATCAATAAAGATCTAAATGGTCTGAGTGGCACTGGCAGCTGGTTGGTTGTGGAAGACAAGAAGACGGGGCAAGGGGAAAATTACAAAACAGATTGGAATTGGAAATAAAAGGGGTATGCTGATATGCTAGGAAACAGAAGAGCAACATAAAGAAGACATACAACAAGGACTCAAGATATGAGAGCTGGCAGAACTGGCATTACACCAGGGATTTTCATCCAGTACCCAGTATCCTTATGTACAACAACAAGGATATGCTAGAAAAGGATTAAACCAGGATGAAAAACCCATGACTGAAATAAGACCACCTTGAGCAAAAAGCTCTTTGAATTGCCCTTGCCTCCAGATCTTGGAATAGAAGTTAGGATCCTGAATCAGCCTCACCAGCAATATATCTTATTTTTCTCCAGGGCTGATCAACATAGGAGGTGACAATCAAACACCATTCTAAGATATTTTTAACTCAACCAGCAGAAATTGGTACCTTGGACCTAAACATTCCAACCCCTTCAATTGATCTACCTAAGTATCAATGAACTGCAATATGATGGAGTTTCTGAATTTTTTTCACTACACTTTTCTTTTGCTGCTATAAAGATTATTTAAAAATTCATGTTAAGATTGCAAGATCAATCATTTAAATCGGAAACCATTACGGTTCTTTGTGGCATATGCATTTTCATTAAATGCTATGCATTGTAATTGCTTTATTTACACAATCAAAGACACGAGGTAGGCATGCTTCAGAGACATTCAGAACTATACACTAACAGACACTGTTTTTATGGTATCCCTGCTTGGTTTCTTGCCTAAGTTGAAAGATACACAATGAATAAACTTATATATACATTTGTGAAATATTTAGATGCTACACTGATAAGCATAATAAAAAAGCCCACAAAATACTGATAAGTTTGTCTTTAAGGCAGGATTTGAATAATGCAGTAGATTAAGCTTATGGATGCACATTAAACAGAAGAGATAAACAGAATATTGAATTGCCACTTAGTGATTACATCTGTCCATCTTTGTCCATCCCGAAGGAGACAAGAGTCGTGCAGACAAAAATATGATCATGTAGTTAAGCAGTGCACAGTAGAGAGGGAATTGGTTTTACAGAGCTGCAAAGATAATAGAATATTGTGGATGCTTAATTTTCCCTTTTTCTGAAAGCCTTTTAACATTGATTTTTGTGTGTATGTGTGCTAACATCAGCTGCAGTCTCTGAAATGACTGCATGGGTCGGTTCACAATGCAAAGGTGAAATGTACTGCGTTTACCATTGAATTTCCACGTCCCTCCTCTGACAACGTGAAGTTGAGAATGAATAATCAGACTGAATTTTTCAATTTCTCACCAGGCATTATCATCATTAATGCCAGACTAAACAATTGCATAACAGCAAGTTATCTTCAGGTGACTTGCACTGATGCAATCATCTGAGGTTTAGAGGTAATAACGCTACATTTTATTTTTAGAGGTACAGCTGATTTCAGAAGTCCCCAGATTCCCTCTCATATTCCTTCATTTTTGCCAGCTGCATCAAAATAGTTATTCACAGTTCTGAATGGTAAAACATATCCAATAAGGGGAAAAAAAAATCCTCCACTACCAGTTTTTAAAGTTTAAAAATAATACAAAATGTTTATTTAAAGTAAAATTTTACCTGTAGAAATACCATTCTTCTTCAAATTATCAACATAATCATTGCCAAAGGAATCCTTCCCAACCTACACAAAAGATAAAAGAATGGGTTTTCTTTACAGAAAGGTGAGAGGCTAGATAGATCATCTTCAGACAACCAAATGCTCTAATGTAATTTAAATACAACACTTTTAGTCTTGAAGCCCTTTGCCTTATTAATCAACAAATAATAAATTAAGAAATAGTAGTAAACATGTATTAATAGTATTAGCAAACAATAAGAACAGTGTTCTGCAGTTTTCTCCTCCTCTATTACAAACATCCATGTCGCTATATTCAAGTTTCATCCTCATACAATCCCTGTGCTCCTTTGACACTGAGACTTCTGGGGATTTTAAAATCTGGACATGTACTGAATTATTCAGCTTTGAATTGAAAGCACTGACATCAGTTCTGATGACCTTCTTAGTTGCAGTTTGTTTTCTGAATTTTCTGCCTCAAGTTTCCTTGGTGGAAAAATATCAAACTGTCTCTATGAGATAGAAAGTGATGATAAACACAGCATTATCAATTCCTACAATTCTCAGTACTAAATGTACTGTTTAGAAATTCAACATTTTTTGTTTGCATTATCAAGGAACAGCAGATCAAGTTGCATTAAGGAGTCAAGCTATGGTCTATTGTTTTTCTAACAGCAAGTTAAAAAGCTTGTAATTTCAGTTCCATTAATCTTTTTAGCTGAAAACAATTCTGCTTGCTGTTTATTCAGACTAATAAAAATTTCTTTTTGTTACATTACACAAGCTGAACAAAGGAGATGAGGTATATGGAGAAAAAAACCAGTTTAACTCACTTAATATCATGCTAGCATTTAAAATATATTTATAAAGCCAACAAAGCTTTTCATTCACCACTTTTAGCCTGTCTTCAGCACGCATAGCATGTGCTCCCAATTCCAAGAGCGAGTTGTGTATCCAAGCAGTATCAAAGACTAATCAATGCTACAGGAAGTATTTTTTCAAAAGGAAAAAAGAAACATCTGTCAGATTAGAAGCCAAATCAAGATCCTGGTTATGGGTCTAGAGGAGCCCTAACCAATTATCCATCTTCTCATAAAACAGCACTACATAGCTAATGGTGTACTTGGTCACTAGAAGCACAAAGCAGCTGCCTCTACTGGCTGTTGTTAGAAATTTGTCTATTTATGAGCTCAGTCCTTCAGAAAGTTTGGAGAAGGCCTGAGTACCAGCTAGTGATCACAAGAATTGAACACTATGATTCAGAATTCTAAAATTTAAAGTGTCACAGACGGATGATCCTTCTCCTCACGTATTTGATTGCATAACCATGATATGAAACTTCCATTTCCTACAACATCTATAAGGGTTTTTTCTAAAGCATTATTAAGGATAGTCCCAGTCTTTCAGCAGGAGGACAGCAATTAAGGTCAGAATAGTCTAACCAGATGGAACATTCCTCTAGTACATGGAAAAAAAACCCAAACAACCCAACATTTTCTTGGGTCACTGTGTTATTCATTGTTTGCACATTAGAGTATTTCTGTATTTCTGACTACTCCCAGCTTGCCAGACAGGGCGGGTTGTCAGAAGCTGCATCTTCTGACTGCTTTAGGCTGGATGACTGCAGCCATCTGCAATTTAAACCTGAGTTGTGCTCACCTCTGCAGCCTAACAGCTGTGCTCTGGAATACATTCTGTCTGATGGTATCACTTTCTCCCTCCCTTGCTACTATGATTCTTCTACAAAAAATCTCACAATCTGCTCAGTTAATTCAGCAACAAACTATTTCATAACCCTCTTCCAAAAGCTCAACTGAAACTTCTTTCCTTCAGCTCTGGATCCTACGTGACTGACAGACAGGCATCCCTTACTTTTCAACTGCCAAAAAAGCTGAGAGCAGCCATGGTACTTTTGCTCGCAGTAAGACATCTCAGTGCTGGAGGGAAGCCCTCGAAGGGGTGTCCATGGAGGTCGTTTTCCTCTGGAGACTTTTTTCCATGTTAGTTCATCAGCATCCAACCCAGTTAATCCTAGAGCATTTGAAGGCCTTTATCTTTCCATTCAGGCTTTACCCCCAAGGAAGATGATGAGTATTGGGCATCAGACTCAGTTTAGATAAAAGGCATATTTACTGACCATGTCAAATTATATAACATTGTTTTAAATATTTTCTGCTTTTGCACAGACTCTGCTAGATGGACTACTGGATAAACAGAAAAATAAATGTCTTAGTCTGCTGACCACAGAACACTGCTAAGTGCTGAAATAGCATTTCTTCTTTCTTGAGTTCTTAACAACAAAAGCCATTCATACAAGCATTATTGTCACACAGTTTTCACATCAGAATAAGTGGAATTACATCAGTATTTTTCAGTCTGGGTTTTTCCTGCTTTTGATCATGTTTTCCACATGGAGCTAGGGAGCTGGTTGGCATCATAGCAGGTAGAATTCTAGCAGCTTAAGAATCAAACTCATCTGTACCTGAAAATTACTTACAGCAAAAAGAATGTACCTCTTGATCACTTTTGTTTATTTTATCTGTTCTTTTTCGTTTAGAGTGTTTACTCTTTTTTGTCATTAGGGAATTAAACAGGTGCTAAAGACAAGCATAAGACAGTAATACAAAAGGAAAAAACCAATTGAAGATATCCATCATATTCTGGGCTGCATCTGAGATACAGCTATATTCATACAACAAAGCGAGAATTTAGCCCACAGCACTTTAACCTAAATTTGGCCTACAGATCATTTAAAAAGAAAAGACTATACAACATGGTAATACAACACTTCCTGTTTCTAGGTAAGAATCAAATGCAGCCATGGCTTAAACAGAATTTAGTATATGCAATACCAGCAATGTCCAGTGAAGATCATTCCAAATTGTTTGTCAGAAGTAAAGCAGAACCTTTTTCAGCACATGCAATGTCTTTCAGACCAATATCCCTCCACCATCTTATTCTAGGATGCCTAACAGATTTTTTTTTTGATTGGTCATGACAAAAAGAAAGAAAATTGTTTGGGGAGTTTGGAATCTCTCTAGAACAATGTTAATTTTTCAGTACTGCAACAGTGTTCTTCTATGAACCTGAGCAACCAATTTATTTGCTTAGATCCTTTAGTACCCTGAAAGGAATCCTCTAGACTTCTCTGTAACTATTCCACCAATACAGTTTTACAGTATGGAGCAAATTGACTGCTACTGTGACACACGTCAATAACTGAGAGTAACAGTGGCCACTTGCAGAGACATCCAGGCAGGAAGCAGAACACTTTGCATTTCCACTACTCAAACTCAATTTTTTAACATTTTTTACAGTTTTTACATTAAATTCCACAGCACTCTGTGGCATCTCTAGGCACAACTGTAAGTCATTATAATACTCTCTTTCTCAAATCCTCACCAGCCACTGGCTCTTGTGTTTTAAAGCTCCGAGGTATGAAGAATTCCTTGTCACTTGATCTGAGATGTCTATCTCTACTCTTGTTGAGGACATCCTCTGACTAAATTACACTGCTACTAAGAGGATGCCACACTCCAACAGAATGTCCCTTCAGTATTAATAGTGATTCCATTTTCTGAACGCCAGATTGTAGAAGCAATTGTTGCACCCATCCTGGATAAAAAATGTTAGGAAATATGACCAAAACAGAAGCACGTTACTGAGCACAGAGTATGTGTGTGAGGGACAATCCAGCTAAAAGGACCACCAAATACTTAAGGTTACTTGTTGCAGTAAAAAAAATTTAATTGTAGAAGCTCATTATTGCCAGATCCTTCCTAGTTTATTCAGCGAGAAATTTTATACTATATCTCATTAACCTATGCAGATATAAGACTGTATATGAGACTTCTAGGAGATGAGATAGTATTTTGTGAGGTTATAAAGTGCAATTTTTAAAAACTAAAATTAAACTTTCAAAATTAAAAAAAAAAGCTAACATTTTCTCCAACAAATACACAACAGAAAGAAAGAGAGAACAAGAGAAAGACAGAAAGACAGAAAGACGACTGGGTTTTATTGAAATAACAGAAATATGTTTTTGAAAAGTACTTAGAAAATATATTAGCTACTAAATTTTATTATGAATGTGTTTGTTTCCATTGCACTGAGCAAAGGCTAGACCATTAAAAAAAAATAAAGCAAAATTCACACTTGCAATGGAAAAAAAATCTTTAACATTTAGCAGAAAATGTTAGAAGGGAATTCACTGCCAGTTCATCTTGTACTTGAATCTGATCATTCTTGAATGCAAAGATGATCAAATATACACAATATGACAGAAGCGCAAACATTGCCAAAAAAAAAACCAAACCCACACTGTAGAACGACTAGTGATAATAACCCACAGAAATGCTTTCAGGTATAATTTAAATTTATAGCTAACATTGTTTAGTCTAAATATTGAATTGAAAATACAGTGAGGAAGGCTTCCTTGAGACGTTTCCAGTACTTCTCAAAAAATCCTTGACAGACCATGATCCAACAAATTTAGCATCCTCCCCAGCTATGGCAAAAAACAAAGTACGTCCAGTCAATTTGAAGTTTCATCTACAGTTAGCACAGGATAGACAATAAGGCTACAGAGAGAAAAAATTTGATCTTAACCGTAGTAATGATCACTCAAAACTTATAATGTTTAATGACAAAAATCAAAGAAAAGCATTTTAAGAATATAGCATCTGCCAAGTTGAATCAGCCCAGTGGTCTGTAAGCAAGTCTTTAGAGCTACTGTATATCAGATGTTTCAGAAAAGTAGGCGAAAATATCCCATAGCACACAAAGGTGCTAGAACTCAGATTAGAACACCTTATCTTAATCTCAAGTAATGAAATAATGATTCAACCCTCAAAGCACTAAGTTTTACATTCCTTCTCAAATTTGTCACTGGCTTGTCAGCGTCTGGTTTTTAATCACCTACAAAGTAAATTTCAGAGTGACCATAGCTTCTAGCACCTGAATACCATCAATGAAGTGCTGATCACTGTAACAGTGGGGAACATAAAGAGGAGGGCCTAATCAAGATTTCTTAAGTTTTGAACATCTCTAACACTTCCCAATTCTCTTTTCCATGGTATATCAACCTAAGTTTTGTAATCCTTCTCTACATGCAATTTCTGTCAGATCTGTAGCCAACTAGTCTTTGGTTCTGGCAGTGTTCTTAAACAGCCTCCTCCATGCTTAAATTTATAGCTGAAATAAGAAAAAGAAAAGATAATTAGAGAGAGATTTTAAAAAGCTAAGAACATACCAAAAGCTTTTTGGTAAGTGACTGAAAGGTTAACTGGAATTTGCATGAACATTCAGTTCAGCTGTAATCAAAGAGCAAGTCAGTGCTTACCTTGCAGATGAGCGAGGTCTTGGCTCCAAGTCGAGCAGATTGGACACACTGGTTGGCTCCTTTCCCACCAAAACCAACAAAAAACTTATGTCCAAGGATAGTTTCTCCAGCTTTTGGCAATCGCGTAGTAAGGCTATTCCAATTTAAAGCAATATTCACATACATTAGCAACTGAAGATAACAAGCCTCTTCAAAATAAGAGTTACATTGTTATAATCCTGAATTGCTCAACAGTCAGCCAATAAGACTGAGAAATACTCAGAAGATTAGGGTTCTACTCCACATCCCACTAGTTTAAGTTTATTCCTTATATGCCACCCAGTAAAGTTTCTTGTCCCCTCACAAGAGGGACTGCATTTCTTTTGTTCATGTTTCATTTTTCTACAGAAGAAGCACCTGATCCCTGACTGGGATTCCCCAGTGCTAACACAATACAGACAAATCAAAAATCTATAGGTCTCACTGTTCATGGGTTTTTTTACTATAACATTAGGCTCAAGTTTACATATAGCTCATTTAATTCCATTACATCTAATTATACCTTCTTAAACTATCCTTAAGTAATTTTTCACTCTGTTGGTGTTCACACCCCTCAGAATTACAATCGTTACCAAAACCTGCCTCTCCTCTGCTGTCATGCAGGCACACTGTACATACTTAACAATTTTCGTTTTTAAGTTTTTATCTTACAAATCAAGCTTTACAACTTCTCAGCATTTTGTTTTTTCCTTGAATGCAGTCGAATTACATTTACATCCTTCTGCGGATGGATGCCCAGAACCAGATGCACTAATACAAGCCGAAAGCCATCAGGAGTGTATTCTGGTTTCATTTCCATTTTGGAAAAAAACAAAGCAAAACTGCAGTTCTGTTAACCCTACCAGATGCTATGCTATCTCCAATAAAAGTTGAAAGGAATACAAGACACCACTGTGACTGTATGGAAGAATTTCTAAGAATGCAAAGACTACTTGACTTTTGTCATTTCTATTAAAATACATAACTCAAAGGTGCATTTCCAAAGCTCAGATAACCAAAATTTCTGCCTCCTCAAGCCATGCATTCCAGGTACAAGGCCTAAAAATGTAATTTTTAAATCTCTTATGCTACAAACAAGTTCACAACACATGGGGAGGGAAGGCATTTTATGATATACTAACAACCTGCTCAGTCAACAACAGTTACCTCAGACAATTTCCATAAGTCTGCAGGATAGAAAGGGAGCATGGGGAATGGGAGTCTGAAAGAATGCAGACGAATCCACCCTTATGATTAAGAGATTAATTTCAGCTCTGTTTGTCAATTTATAACATCATTTTACCAATAATACAGCAGCTTCAAAATTCAAAAACTGAGTTCTGGGCTCCTCAGGACAAGAGAGACATGGGACCCCTGGAGCAGGTCCAGCCGAGGGCAACAGAGATGATTAAGAAACCGGAGCATCTCTCTTACGAGGAAAGGCTGAGGGTGCTGGGCCTATTTAGCCTAGAGAAGATGCAGCTGAGAGGGGATCTCATCAATTTTTATCAGCATCTGAAGGAGGGTGCCAAGAGGATGAAGCCAGGCTCTGCTCAGTGATGCTGAGCAATAGGACAGGAAGCAATGGGCAGAAACTGATGCACAGGAAGTTCCACCTGAACACAAGGAAGAACCTCTTTACTGTGCAGGTGACTAAGCCCAGAGAGTCTCCCTCACTGCAGATATTCAAGAACTGCCTGGATGCAATCCTGTGCCATGTGCTCTAGGATGACCCTGTTTGAGCGGGGAGCTTGGATCAGATGATCCACTGTGGTCCCTTTCAACTGTAACCATTCTGTGACTCTTTGAAAACTGTGAGCCTTCCAATTCAGAATAAAAGTTTAGATATTAAGAAGAAATTATTCACTGTGAGGGTGGTGAGACACTGGAACAGGTTGCCCAGGGAGGCTGTGGATTCCCCAACCCTGGCAGTGTTCAAGGCCAGGTTGGATAAGGGCTAGCGCAGCCTGGTCTAATGAGAAGTGTCCCTGCTCATGGCAGAAGAGGTTGCAACTGGACTATCTTTAAAGTTCCTTTCAACCCAGAATGTTCTATGATTCTATGCTTCTGCACTAGGCAATCACTACAGATTGTTTTTTGAAAGGATATGAAGAGTATGTGTATGTTACTTTTTGAGCTTATGCTGCACCTTCTGGGGCATATGGGTGTTTGCAGAATCTTACAGAACTAATGACAGAGCACAGCCTAATTTACTGAAAATTCTCAGGAAGAAGCAAACATTTTTTTCTCCCTCTAATTTTCAATTTCAGCATTCATCAGTCCAAAAGTTTAGGATCATTAGAAAGTCAAGAAAACCCAAAATGAAACTACCAAAGTCAAACAAGTCCCAAACTCCCAGAAATTAAGATTTTGGCTTTGAAGGAGTTGTTGCAGGTCTGTCCTTCATCAGTAGTTACAATTTCGAAAAAAAATGCAGGTAGGGATGCAGCCTCACTAACAGAGGCACTCACTAACACAGCACCCCAGATTTTAATGTGAGGATAGCATACACAGTCACCAGGTTTCTTTTGTGTGGGTGGCCACAGATAAACCCCAGAAGAGTCACACATACAGCTCATAGCACTCATTTCTAGAGAGGCAGAGCTGGGAACATTTTGTTGGGAAATGTTCAAACCATTTTCAATAAAAATACAAGAGTTTTTTAAAAATATACTTATTACCTTATCTATATATGGAAAGGATTGCTAAGACCCTAATACAGCTAAGTCAAAGCTGTTTGCCCACAGCAGCATCCAGGAAATGGTTTCCAACAATGAATAACTGTACGCTTCTAGGGAAAAAGGTGCAACAATAAAGAGTATCGAAAAATAGTAATAGATAAACAATGTTCCTTAATGGTAACATCTGTAATTTATCACCATTTTCACCAGTGGAAGCCAAAGTAGAGACAGTTGTGGACCAGAGAATGAAGGCCACAAAACTCAGCTGAGGAAGATCCTCTTCAGCCACTGCCAGCGTACTGCACATACACATCTAAAACTATCTGCCATTCAATAAGGAAGGATGTTTCACCCAGCCGTGGTAATAAGTACAAATAGCAGCTCTTGTAGAGTTCCTTTCACCCACACATCTCACTACACCTTAAAAAGCAGAACAACATCATTATTCCTGTTTTGTGGGTATGGAACCTAGTCAAGGCATTTTGCCTTTTCATGCCTTGGGTCAGTCAAGAAGCCAGTGGCAAAACCAAAAATAGAGATCAGCTTAATCCACCAGCTCACATTGTCTTCTCATTTAAATTCTGCAGTATGAAAATGGCATCAATTCTCAATTCATTTTTCTTCCTTAGGCTGGTTTTCTAAAAGATTATAGCTTATTCTAAAAAGAATTTGCTTCCACAAAAAGTTAATATATTTTTAAGCAAAGATTAACAATCTTCACGATTCCAGCACATATCTCCTAACAGCACTGCTCAGCGTTCAAGAAGTACCATTGAGTTGAACCATAAACATTGTTGTTTTAACAGTGGCCAGACTATGGCTTCATTCTTCTCTCTTTTATGTTGGCATCAACATGCAACTCCAGTGGAAGCATCATCATTTCACTGGTGAAAAAACAGGCTTGGTGAGATGAGAATTTTGGTCTCAGTGTTTCAAGCAGCATGGCATAACAACTGCCTGTGGGAATCAAACAACTTGTGGAAGACAGTGAAATGACCTTTTTTATTGTTTTGATGGAAAGGTACAAGGCAAAGGATCAAGTTGAAAGAGTGATTTATACCTTGTCAATTTTTAAAATAGGCTAAAACAGACTAAGCAAGAACATGCAGCAAGTTCCAGTAGCTCCCTACAAACAACCCTTCACCATATTTAATTTTAGGCATGATTGCCAATCATTCCAGAGCAATTCTCCACTCCAGAAGCCTATTCTTATTTTCCATATGAAACAAATTCGGAGTACTGATCTATATATAAGCCTGCAGCTTTAACTTTCACTGAAACCAGTATTCATGAAACAGGTTTTTTTGCTAATATAATGGTATTCTCTCATCATTTAATTCTGCAACTATACTAATTTTTGATTCACATCAGACAATTTTAATGAGCATTTCAGGCTTCTGTTATGAGCAGGCAGTGATGAGTAATCTGTATGATTAAGAAACCCTATAAATTCTTGGCTTATTCATGGTGTCACAAAGAATACCCAAAATAGCCTAAAAGTGATGAAACAGCTAATGTTACTCCAAAACTAGGCTAAATAAGTTAATTAGAAAAAATGTCACATGGGCTTTCAGAATTGTTACATAAAATGTTTTACAAAGCCGTTTACAACTTTTGACGTAATTTGAAAACACTGACCTGAAAAACTCAATTTAAGTTACTCTTCAGTAGAGTCCTCCTTGCTTACATGACAAATTCTGCTCAGCTTTGAGAGGATAAATGGTGCAAAGGATACTGAGCTCTTATGTCTTATGAACAACCATAAACTGAACTTGAAAACTCCCAACACATTCTAAGTAAAATAAAATTACTGTATGTTTTGCAAATGGTGCACTGTAGTACTGAATCATATTTATGGAGGAAGTTTCAGACTGAAACATCTTGAATTTTGAACAAATTGAATTACTTTGGACATTACAAGCAAGGAATATAATCACTCAGAATTCCAACTGAGTTTTTACAAAACAATATTTAAATGTAAAGCACACAGGAATGCTGCCCACATTTGTTTGTGACAAATGAAGAATCTTACATACATTTATGTTTCAGAGGTTTGGGATGAATAAAGGCACACACATAAGAATTCTAACACTGCATTAACTTCAGCCCTCTCTTCCAGTGTGTGCCATGAGTTCCCTTAGAGGCTAGAGCTGATTAGCATTTGTATTTTCAGACAGACATCCCTTTGGAGGGATGGCACTAAAACCAGAACAGAACCTTTTACTACTGTGTTGAAGCACTGAATCAGAGGTGAAAGCACAATGTACTGAGTCATTAATGCACCTTTCCCGGTATTCTGGGTTTTCTCAAGAAGTTCCCCTCTAAGCAGTGACTAGATCACATTCAGAGACAGAAAGTATGAAGAAGAGGAAAGGGAAAGATGTATAGTAAGCAGAATTTGCATAAATTAATCCTGAAATTAATCATGGTTTGCTTCTGATTCTTCACACCTAATCACTGTTTGTTCATTGTTTTCAACACATGAAAACTACAAAGATGTATTATTACTGTCGGCTTAAACTGATGTGAAGCCATGCCCTCTTCTCAGCAGCATTTCCCCACTGTTTCTCTAGCACTGCTTTTGTTGCTGACAGAGCTTCCTAATTCAAAACATTTTTGTTCAAAGGCTCATTTTCATTTGGATCAGCGAATTCATCCAACTGATTATACAGCAGCCAAGGTGGGCCGGTGAAGGGAGGAGCAGGAGAGCCTCTGCTGGCAGCAGTACAGCCAGACTGCCCTGAGCCAAAGTTGGAATTTGCTCTTGATACTACTTTGTGTTGAAAACACTTAATGCTCTGTAGCTAAGGTTGCTTAAGTAGTACAGTATACTTAGCTTATTAGATATATTGAAAAGCAGAGAATATCAGTATGTTTCAGAGAAATGACATGCATAAGAAAAATACAAAAGCACGTGAGTATTTTTCTCTAAAAAAGCCCCAACAATATTCTCATCAGGCAACTCAGAGAGGAAGAGAATTTCTGCATTAGATTAAATATCACCAAAAATGCCTAAAATGAATGTCATTTAAATAGTACCAAAAGAAACATTCAGATTTTTTAAATTCCTGAAGAAAGGTGAAGATGATCAGTGGTAGGGAAACAGCAGCAGAAATATTGAATTTAAAACTGACTTAATAAAAAGTAATACAATGTAAAGTTCTAGAATTTAGCTTTGATTCTGTTCTCTTTGAATCACTGAACAAAACTCGCTTTCTCCACTCTTGGGAATTCCCTAGAATGGGGAAAATCCCAGTGAGATTAGAGTAGGTGTACCTAGCCACTGTCTAGTACATACAATTTACTGGCCTTTCATGATTCTCACTACTGAACAAATACAAAGGAGAGAATAGTTCTTGCCTCTAATATTAATACAACATTGTGGTGAAAAAGTCTCAGACCTCTTTTGGATCTGGCTTAACATTTTGGTTTAGCCTTGGTCTGTTTTGTCTAGCTTCATTTTGAAGATTTGAACACATGCTGTGGGAAAGTATCCATAACACGGAGACAAAAGGACCACAATCTTCTCAAAATCTGATGTTCTTGACTCATTTATGCTTTCACTCCTTTTAATCATCCCCTAAAATATCTTATTGGAAGGCAGAAACCTTCCAAGATCTCTAAAGAGACTACCTCAGGAATTTAGTTGACTACAGCTTGGTTTAAGCATGGGGCAATCTGGTTCTAGGTGTGTAGACTTCCTTCAGACCTTTAACGACTGAAAAAACCCTAAAAATCAGAAAATCTCTAATTTTTTTCCTTCCATGTCCCTGAACATGACAAGGTTTTCTTTTCAAAAAACTCCAAATTTTTCAGACAATTCAAATACTTGCCTGCTGCTTGGCTGTTTGATGGTCTGGGTTCTATCTGTAGCCCACAGGAATGAACAGTGTAGAAGCACTACCCAAGCTGGTATCAGGCACAGTAACTGACACTTACAGAGGAGTCCCTCTGCAGCACAGTGAGATGCAAAAGCTTTACATCATCATCCATTCAGAGGGTTTTTTTAAAATCAGTTTGATTTTACATCAAAAAACATGTGTCACCACAACACAAACAAGTGAGTGATAAATTGGTGCAAAGCAGCAGGAATCCTTTCCATGAGTTTTGCCATCAGGGAAAATGTGTATTTTATGAAACACAAATATATATAAATAACATATAAATATACAAACTGTTTATAGAAGCACATTAATAGATATATAGCTATCTATAAATAGACAAACTGGTTTGTAGATCTCATTACTGAGTGGGTAAACAGCTGAAGTGGAACAACTGTAGAAAATCTCTAGCAAGGGAGAAAATTAAATGAATGGCTGTGACTACATGTAGGAGGGCCACAAGAGTTATATCTTCTTTTATGTACGATCACAGCTTCAATTGAAAATGACCAAAACTTGTAATACATAGAATGAGAACAGCTGTCCACAGCTCCTCAAGAACTTCGGTGAACAATTTTGTTGACCCTTTGTGCAGAATCAGATTTTACCCTCCTAGATATTAAAAGATTAAACAAATAGAAAGGCATCCAGATGAATGCTCTGAAGCATTTATGGTAGTACACCGTACTGCATTTCAGTGAAATTATGGTATTACCAAGACATCAAAATTCTTAAATTATGTTACGAATATGAAAACTTCAACACAAAGAAATTATTTATTTGACTAATTACCAAAAATAAAAAGCTTTCTCATGGAACAACAAACCTGTAACATTTCCTCACATCACTAGCAGCTAAATCTGGGGAAAAGGTGGTACAACACTGATGAGTTCATGATCTGTGGAATGTTTAATTCTGAAGCTGAAGCTCTAAAGAGATTTTAAAACTCAAATAAATCTATCTTCAGATATTTAAGTCTCAGCAAACATTCCATCATTCTTACCAAACATCTGTTTTGTATTTAAGAAAGATTGTGGAAATTTTCAGAATTGCTACTCTCTGGCTTTATTTGCCTCCCACGTTGTTCTTCATTGATGTCTCTCGATTACATTATTTTTGGAATGGCAGTTACATAATTATTTTCAATGCAATCTGACGGTAATGTTAGAATAGACTGTCTCTGAAACAGGCTGTGCTCACCCAGAACTGAGGCAGGCAGCCTACAGTTCCTGTGCTGAACAGAACATTATATCATGATGAAATACCAGTGCTAAAGCAGAAAAAAACCAATACAAAACAAAACAACCTTTGCAACCCAAGCAGAGTGATCATTACATGCCCAAGGACAGATTAAGATAAACAAGACATGTGAACATTAATCTTTTCTATCTCTCTTAAAAAAAGGATTTATCAGACAACAGTGAACAAAGTGGAAATAATATGGTTGGCTGGATAGGCCACAGGGTCCTTGCTCTTGTCATTGTGATTTTCTATATACTGGTAAATCAACAAAGTAATCTGTACTTCTGCTTTACTATCACACAGAAAACAGGGCACCTACTATACAAAATCTTGCTGTCAGTGTTTTTCAGGTAAAAAATAAAAAGAAGCCCCGCACACTATTAAGTATTGGCATTTTGCACACAAGCTTATTGCGCTTTATAAACTACAATATTAGCAGCAACATCATAGATGTGTTTTCACTACAGAGTCATCAAGACTAAGTACAGTGCAGTCCAAGTACTAATAATTTTCTTCAATAAGATGTTGTTCTAAAAGCTCATAGCCAGGGCAGTAATTTTGACAAGTATGATATTTTTTATCAAGTTTGTAAGTGCAGTGCTTCCTGCAGAATCCATATGGGTCACAAATGAAAAGTATAACCAAAACAAGACATTGTTTACATACACTTATTCAATGTATCATAGATAATGAAAGCAATAACCATATTTAATTATATGTATATTTATTATATGGGAATAGATTAGAATAGAATAGAATAGTTCAGTTGGAAGGGACCTACAACCATCAAGTCTAACTGCCCAGCCACTTCAGGATAAATTTTTGGTCAAGTTTTTACTTTGAAACTATCTTACCATTGATTCACTGATTAAAAAAAGTGTTCTCTGAAGTTCCATCTCATTATAAAGGCATCAACTAAAATCTGGAACTACAGTAACATTAAGGCTTGTGGGACAAAGATGAGAATGTGCAGGGTGTGGCGGGGTGTGCGTGGGCTTCACTGGCCAAGGTTAACTCTGCTGTGACAGGTAGGTATCCTCTCTAGGTAAGTACCTTTACCTTTTTCACAATTTAAGCTCTCTTGGGAAAGGTAGATCCCCAAATATCAGAAAGAAAAGTGCAATTCTGTATAATCTGGGCTTCTGACACTTACTAATGGACAACTCCCATGTCTCCATTTAAGCATGGAATTTAATGAGCAACAGGGAATAAAAACTGAAGAAAAATCTGCACATTTTTGCTGCCTCTATATGGAGGAATAAGAGTTCCATAAAACCACCAACTGCTTTTTTCTAACAGGTCATTTTTTACTTAGTCCTTTCTGGGAAAAAGAAAAATGAAAATGAATTTTTAAAATGATTGAACAATACTAGCAGGATATTCCCAATGAATAATACAAACAGGATCAGACAATTAGAAGAAGGAATGAATATTCAATCTCATTGCTGCTGAGAACATGGAAAATGCCAGTCTTTCCACATGAGTACTGAACTTGATCTGCTTATTCTTTATTTTCAGCTCTGACCAATGTTTTTTTCTTTCTGCTGTTTATACTATCAAGGTTTATGCATTTTGTGTAAATGGGGATCTGAAAGAACACAGGAAGTATAGCAAGTGATGGATGGAATAAATTAACGAAAGGGAGTTATAATTCTTTGGACGCAAAAGTTATTTTTGAAAGATGAGAGACAGGGAAAAGGCAATACAGAAGAGAAGTGCACTGTAAGAACATGATGTAGAAGGACAAGAAGAAGAGGTGAAAGCAAATGAGGGGAAATCATGGTTCAACAATGACATGCTATTGATGTTGCACAGGAAAAAAAGGAGAAAAAAAGGACTAAATTCAGAAATGGAAAGAAGAAAGAATAAAATACAGAAGAGAGCACATTGATATATTTGGGAACATTACCACCTCCTTATTTTATAATTAGTTGTCACAAAGATCAACGTGTTCTACAAAGCTACACCTATTTTGGCAACACACTAGTGAAAAGTAATTTTGTATTTTCTTCAGGCTGGAAGTATATGGTACAAGGATCCTCAAGGGAACCTGGATGTCAGCATCAAATAACTTACTGCAGCTTGAAATAGGAGCTAACAAGTGGAGCCATATAAAACAAGCAAACAAAAGCTTACTGGTAAGCTCCTATGGAAAGAACAGCTCAGACAGTTCCTAGAGGCAACATAACATATATGCCTGCCCAGAGTGTTTTTACACAAATTTGTTACCATCGACTCTGTATGATTTTTATTGCAGCTTTTGATTTGTGCCAGCAGCTCTTTACTGTCAGGAGCACTAAAATTCACACGAAGATATTTATGTCTAGAAATGCATCTAGGAAAATGGTTACTTCCATTAACAGTACAGCCAGCAAGTAATTCATTAACAAGACAGAATGGAATATTAATCATACCATTCTGTGTCTCACAAAGGGGGAGAAAATACAATATTCTCTGTGTTGGGTGTTAAAATCTAGTGCCTAACACCTGTTTATTGTGACGAATATTTTCTAAGGAGCTCCTTTAGACAACTGCCCATTTGACTGTAGTGAATCCTGCATGTCAGACACCTCCGGACTGAAAACACAAGAGACATTTTATTTAAAATACTCAAAAACAACTTCCAGTAACAGTAGGACAATAACCAAACCATTAAAAAACTGTGGAAGTTAAAGTTAAAAGTATTTATTTGGGCAAGAAATTATAGGTACTTTCATAAGACAACATAATATCCAATGTGTATCATGGGACATAGCAGAAGCCCAAGGAATGCCCTGCAGTGCCGACACTGCTAGTGCCCAGTGTATTGCTGCTTTGCATGCTATTTACTTGGAACTGCTCAGCTGCTAACAACCCTGCAGAGAGCAAAAGGCAATCATTGTGCCCTCTGTAAAGTGGGATGTTATAACATGAAGCAATGGCCATATGTTACAGAGCACTACTGAGATAAAAAGACATGTTTCCGTAGCAGAAATTAACACAAACCCCTTCTCACCGTGATATTGGACAATTGGTAAATAAGCTGTCATCCCAACAGCCTCTTCCGTTATCACAATGATTTTACTTCCTGACTTTTCATTTTCTTCCAACAGAGCTATCAGCTCTGGGTTTTCCAGAAACAGATGAAGCCTCAGAAGGAATGCAGAATGACAGGGAAGATGCATGCTCAGGAGGTTGCTGTAACATCACCTGACTGTATTGTTAGTAAATAAGAGCCAGGTCTGTTATGGCATTAGTAATTTTAGTCTCCAAAAAATACATAGAATAATTTTGTCTATCCTTTTATTCCAGCCTGGTTCCATTTCAATGAATGACAATGGGAAAAGCAATTTCTTTCTGTTGTAGTCACTCATATGGTAAGAATTTCAGGAAGAACCTTTTTACATCCTAGACTTCCTGTGCAACTGGACACATTCAAGTCTGTATGTACTTACCGTACACCATTTTGACATTTTTTTCCCCAATGGTCTTACCCAGATCATTGAAAGAGATATTTTATGAGAGCTCAGTTGTGTTAGGTGGGAAAATAGACAGGCTGAAACGTGCAGAGATGTTGTATGTTTCTGAAATTAAACTACATTACCAAAAAATTACTATTAATTTTGTCTCATGTTGCAATACCCAGAACAACAATGTGCTTTCTCTACAAACATTCATCTAATGTCTTTTCCCTTTCTTTTCACATTCTTTTTGAGGAAAGTCTACTTCCTTGGCTTAAAGATTCTTAAGTATTTGAAGGGAAGAAATAAATTATGCTTTGAGTCCACCACTCTCATATTGCAGCATTAGCAACTGCTCTAACACTGGACTCCACATTTTAAATAGGTGAATTTTCTTTTGCTTATGGTGTTGAAACTGGCCGCTGCTGTCACCAGCCCATGAGAAAGCATGTACACCCTCAGGAAGGTTCAACAAAGAGATTCAGCTACTGATAGCTGGCAAATAGGGCACCCACTAAAAAAGATTAAAAGACTGATGATCACATTGTTTTACTTTTGTGGGTAGTGTCTAATAGCTTACTGACCTCCAAAGGTGAAAAATGACATTCTAATGAGAGTAGAAAATTGTGAATCGTTAAGTCAAACACTTAAGTAGTTCTGAATAACAAAACCATAAGGAGTGTCACTGGGTTTCAGGCAAGTGTTCTTGGCCAGTCGAGAGAACACAAGATGGAGTAGCTGATTTTCTTCTCTCATTAGGAAAATACACCCCAAAAACGTATCACCTGCTAGGATCAAAATGTTTGTAGATTCATTTACTCCATTACCCAAGTGAACTCTCTAGAGGATTAAGCAATAGTTTCCCAGCCTAACACGGACTAAAGCTAAAAGCTTGGTAAATACTAGTTTTATCTCACAAACCATAATTTTTAATTGCTAACACACATAGGAAAGGCATAATCCTCCACTGATGATATCATAGTCTACTGCCATGGAAATGACTGCAATATCATAAACACAGGTTTAAGATGACCTCACTTTCATAGGAAAGAGGAAAAATTCACTGGAATGTGAATGACATTGGGAATAAACACACATAGACACTATACAGTGAAAAACTCTCTTACTAGCCAGTTGACTTATAGAAGATGGAGACAACAACTAGACTTGCACAGAAATAGGGTTGTCCTGCCCAAACGCTGTGTTACTACCTATGAACCTTTGAACAGAGAGCCCTCTGAACTCCTGTCAGGGTTCCCCTTTGTAAGTTCACCACACCACAGAAGAGTCAAATCCCTGCCCTGACAGGCGTACAGTTTAACCACAAGAACATGAACAAAGTATGGCTATGAGAATACAGTGGAGGATCTCAGAGCAACATTGTAGCTGGAATGCTTCCTAGAATGAGTAAGTACTTCAGAAGTGGGAGGAAGAGAACTCCACAGCCTCTTGAAGCACACAAAATAACATGAAGTCAGACGCAAATGCAGAAGTACAATCTCAGTGTGGCGAGTGCTAAGCATTCTGGCATCAGCTCAGGAAAATACATATATTTAACCTTCAGCTCTGAAGTACTCTAAGAGGCTCCAAACAGCTCAAGGATTGGAAGCTGAAATTTGTGTGTAAGCTTTGTGTTGCCATGAGTTGGGAACGTTGAGTACTGTGCCGGACCCCAAGTCGAGATGAGAAAAGAAGCTTGAACTGAGAAAAGGGAGTGGAGAAATGTACAAGGTGATAATGATCTCACTTAAGAAGAACCTTTTATCTTGAAGGATCTCAAAGCAATTTACAAATTTAAACAGACCAGACACTGGAGCTGGTAGGAACAGAAGCAGACAGCTGGGAACTCATTCATGGGAAGGAGGAGGTAACAGAGGACTCACTCGGTGCCGTATCTTCCAGAATACTGGTGCTGGGAGAAGACAGCAGGACTAAACCAGAGCTTTTCCCTGAATTTTGCCATGCAGCCACGTGAGAAAATTGCAGAAAGCAAGCAGACAGGCAGAGCTGACAGAAAGAGATGCAGAAAAACAAGGAGCCTTTGAACAACTGGGGACCTGTCACTATTAGGACTGTAGTTTCCCTGCTTTTTATCTCAACTTCAACTATAGATAGACTCTTCACACCTTGTGCAGTAAAACCTTTAGTCATTCCTATTATTTTTGCCCCTTTTAATAACTTACTCCAATTCTCTTACTTACTCCTATCTTTTTGCAAAGCAAATTGCCCTTCTTCCTGTCCTCAAATTGCAAAATGTTTTCCAAATGCCCAGTAGGGCAAATAATGTTGCTCTTGGTGACTGGGATTCCATGTAGTACAGGCCTGACTATAGTACCACAAGGGGTATTCTTTAGCTCAAAAGCACTACTAAATACATACTATTAAAACTTAGCTAGATAAACGAATCTAAAAAACAAGAGGCATATTAGTTAGTGCTGAAATGGAATTGCCTCTGGAAGTAAAGACAGCACCTAATTACAGTACACAGTAGCACAGGACACAAAATGAAGACACCAAATGAAAGGGCAGGGACATTTCAATTAAATAGAACTCAGAAAGCAACATTTTTGTTGTGCTTAACTTAAAAGACATTGTGTGACCAGTTTCACATTCATATTTCCCAAGACTTTTAAAACTTCCACATTTCCATTTAGGAAGGGGAGGAAAAAACCCGTTTTCATGGGTAAGAGCCAAAGACAAGGGCTGAGCAGGTGTTCTAGCACCACCAGTCCTTCTCAGAGGGCCCACAGCATCCTCTGTGGCACAAACAACAGTTTCTTTCAGAAGGTGCCAGCTGGGATCAATGGCGCACTGTCTCTTGCTTGGGGTTCATAACCTTAGTAGCAAATGCAGCCCTTGTAATGGGTTAAAAAAAGTCCCTGGTGGCCTTGCCCTAGTTATTTTCTGTTAATTTAAGAAGCACCCAAGCAGACATTTTCCCTCCTTTTCCCCTCTTCAATATTTTGTCATTTTTTGTTAGAGGAACTTTGTTGGAAGCTTTTCAAGTCTGGGGTATAACACCAAATACCTTTAACATGCTAGAATGTCAAACTGTGTCTCACCCTAAAACAAACTCTCACTCAGATTTTGCTGGAGGACGGCAATTTAATTTCAGTTTGCAGCAGTGAAAAGCTTCTTTTGACATGAATGAGCTTGGATCAGGCCCCGTATCAGCAGTGTTTGGGCCAGTAGAGATGTTCAAAAGCTGTATATGCACAGAAGACAATTTTCTTACTGAACACTATTACTGAAGATTTCATCAACTTGATTTTTATCCCGTTTTTCTTTTTGGGCCCCCAAGATGCAGCTTTCTTCCTGCCACACAATAGAAGTCAAACAGGAGTTTCTCTAAACATTAAGGTTCTCTAAAATCAGAGCAGAACAACCGAATGCTGAGCCTGTACCTCCTGCATTTAATATGCTCCCAAGTTTTGCTAGGTCAGAGAAGAAGACAAGGGGCAGACAGCACTGGGTCTGAAATCAAGCCCAGATTTTTCACTATTACATAAATAAAACAATTCACAGATGACACATTCTCTCATGCCTTGATGTCTTTCACTGGATCCAAAGATTAATTTCCTCAGCTGGACTAAGCTTGTATTCCTTCACAGTTATGCTTTCCCATGCTGCTGGCAATGGCAGATTGACTAGAATGAGGAGTGGCTGCTGCAGGGGAAGCATTACAGATAAAAACAAAAACACAAATGAAATGGATATGAAGGATTCTAGAACACTTTGCTGCTAGGATAAGCTGAAGAGAAAAAAAAATATCAACAAAAAACATTAGAAGTTGGTGACATGCATGAGAAATGGTGGAAATTAGAACATGTGTGAGATCTGGAAACAAAGCAAAGAAGAAAACGAAGTCATATGCAAGACTTCCTCTGATCACTCAAAAGAAACATAAGAAAATTCCTTTTTCACATTCCCACCAAAAAAGTCTGCAATTATTGTTCCAAATACTGCACGTTTAAAAAAGAAAGTACAGACTTAGTTTTGGATCATGGACATTTCTAATGTGCCAATGAGCCATTTATTTCAGCACTTCAGCAGACAATAATCACCACTAGAGACTTAAAAGGAAGACATAGAATCTCACTAATGAGATACCTTTGCCATTTGGCCCAAGCAGAGATTGTGCTCAGTTAGTAAAGAGGATTTGATGCGTTTGGGATGTCTATAGTGATGTGCGTGTGTCACCACTGCCCACTGCAGTTCAGCAACACACTACTCTGTATGGAGCTCAATGCTTCTCTGCCTTGTCTTTCTGTCTTGCTGAATGCTTACAGTCCATTGGTTTAGTACTTGCAGTAATTATTAACGGTGGTAGTTACAACAGGGGGCTGGAAGCAGAACTTTTAGTTCTACTCCCTAAAGGGCGTGAAGAAACGTGATGAGAGGAAAGACGTCCACAGAAAACTAAGACTTGAAATTCTGAACATTCTAGCAAATGCAGTTTTCCACTATTTGGACTGTGGTGTCGTTCTCTTGAGTTAAACTGAAAGACTGTTGTTGTTGTGACTATCCAAAGACTGCTTTTCCATCTTACATTTTGTTCTATGCTTCTGCTGTTTTCAATTGCCATGCCAAAGTTTCTCCTGTTTATTCTAATTGTTTTAGTGTGTCTGACTCTCATTGGTTTATATGTTTAGTCTTGTCCTGATTTAATATGAATTAAAATGCCAATGCCACGACCAGTCTGCAAGTATGAGTCAGAAGAGAAACTATTTAAATAATACTGTGGATGGTACCCGTCTGGTTTGATATCTAGATCATACAGAATAATGCTGTTTTTGTTTTCTACTACTATTGCCTGTTATTGCCAATGAAGTGTTGATTGTGATTGTGACCACAAATATGTTTTGCTCCTGGTCCTATTAAGTGAGAAGAGTGTGGTTTACTGCATGTGTGTACATGAGGTTGTTTTGATCATATGAAGTTCACTTTAGAAAACCCACATTCTGCCACTGCAGCGCTACAGGACAATGAGAAAAGAATTTCCAATGAGAACAGTGTTTCAAAAGCAAACCACTGGGCCCCTTCCTTTTAGAAGAATTTTAAGACATGCTACCCTTTCTTCTGAATTTGATTATTCTGAGAATTACATCTGAGTATCTGTCTTCAACAGCAGGTCCCTGTTCTTTTCTGTCTTGGTCATTATGTAAGATTCAGCACATTTCAAACTGTACATTTCCATTTCACACAGAGGTTACTCTTCTTTAAATCCTTTGTTTACTGTATTGAGTAAAAACATTATATGCTAATTTTTTTTTTCATGGTGAATCTGGCTACCATATGTCCAACAGTGGCTTAAAGCTTTTCGGTACCTTGCCTCTACAGACCTGGGAATGCTTAACATTTAAAGTTTGCCACTACCATTTCAAGTCTGACCCTGAGCTTCTAGCTCTCCAGACAGAGGGCCAAGGTTGTGCCCTAAAGGGCCAACAGGATATTTTACCAGTTCGAGTTATAACACAGCATTGTCTAGCTCTGGCAGAGTCTCAATCAATATTATTATTTTCTAAGAAAGATAGGCTTTAGTGTTGAGTCGTGAATATGCCCATTAAAGACAATGTATACAAAAATGTGTCCCGCTTCCTCTGTGTAACTCTCACAAATTTATTCAGGTGCCTCCAAATGGGTGAGAGGCGTTTACCATGATTACTGCTGTCCATGTCTTTCATAAATTGAAACATCAGCACAAACGACAAACTCACAAAACCCTGATGCTCCTTCATTCTAGCTGAAACGAACCCGTTTTAAATCTAGAATATGCAGCCCCCTCTAAATCCCAGATACAAAGACAGTCAAGAATTATGCTCCTGGAACCTAATCCTAACCTGACAGTTTTTATATTTCATAAAGCTTCTTTATAGTTTCCTGTTCCACCTAGGCACAATCAAGCCTACTGCTTAGTACTTTCCGGTAATTTTACCCAGATTTTTGTAACCCAGGATACATTTAAACAATGTCTACATAGGTACTACGTGGAAATTTTAGTCAGATTAAACTCTTGCCAGCTAAATTTAAACACACTGCTTTTCTTATTTCTTTAAGAGCCTGAAGTCCTGTGCTAGTAACAGAAAGAATGAAGCCATCCTTTCTTTTCAAACTGAAGCAGATTATCTTATCACTTATAAAAAGCTGTTCACTGCTACTTAAAGCAGAAGCTAATAATGGTGAGTCAGATACATACTTGTGATAGCATTTGTACACTTTAAGAAACCCTCTCAGCTGACTGAAGAGTGAAATGGCTTTTCTTCAGCCACTTAATCTCAGTGTAACAGCATCTATCACTCCAGCCCATGGTGTAATCTCTGGTTATAGTATGGACAGTTAATATGCCTTCAAATAAGTGACTGCATTTCTATCATATCAAACTTGCAACCAAAAAAAAAAAAAAAAAAAAGGAGTAAGGAATTTTCTTGTTCATTTGCTTGTTTAGGTATCAAGAAAAGTCCAAAGCTGCAGTTGTCAGCAGTGCTTAAACTGGCAGACAATTTTTTGATTACTTTTTTCCCCACATTTTAGACAGACAGGAAAAGGAATGTCTTGAGGTTAGAGCACCATGTTTTACATTTCAGTGCAACGTCATACGCATCTGAGAGCTCATTCACACATAACGTCAAGATCAGTTCCACAGTTCTTACTCTGACTTACAAGACAACTCTTCTTCTTGGAAAGCTGCCAGCATGTTCAGCAGATCACATAAAGCATTAAATCTTTGTGACACAGGTTCTACGATTATTTAAGGGGCTTCTTCATTTCTGCAACGTAAGCCTGTGCCTAAGCGGTGCTCACTCCTCAGCATGTTCCTCTAATCACATGTTCTGCACTCTGCTGACCCACAGGCTTTGGTATAATTGTCTGCTGATAAAGGATGTTTTTTAATTGCAGAATTTGTAGCAGGACAAGCTGATGCAGTCCAGATACATACACTTTAAATCCTATTTTTACCAAGTCTGCATACAGAGTATGGAGACAGATGTGTTTAAAATAGTGCAAATCAAAGACTGATTTGCAAGTTTACTGGGACTAACAAGGCCAGCCAGTTCAGGTTAGTATTTGCATCATGAATTCTTGCAATTTTGCTTGAATTCTCCTGTTATTTAGTATTGACTATAAAGCCCAGGGTACTGGAACCAAGAGCTCTCATGAACTTCTGTACTTCAATTTTTAAAAGAAGTTTCCAAAACTTACCTATGTACAAAAAACAAAAAGAAGGAAAAAAAGACAATGAGACCCAAGTATTTAATTTGAAAAGCAAAATGCTCAGAAAATGAATAAAGATAAATTAAGATTATTCCTTAAAAAAACTTATTAAATAATTTAAAAAATAGCTTTCGGGTACAGAGCTGCTAAATTTTTGAGGGCTTCCTATATGCACTTCTTGATATGTTTGGATATGAATATCTTGGGAGGCCCTCCTTCTCTCCCCCTTTCCCTCAATCTCATTTCAACACAAAATGTTGTCTCCAAGTAATCAATTTACAACCTACTGTTTCATGGAGCTAACCGTGGTTTCTTTGCAATATTAACCTTACTTTCTCGCTTTTCCGGTGCAGACAAGTGTGCTTTGAACTGAAAACGTGTTACATTTGACCAGCTTTATTTACTTTCATAAAATCGTTTCAGACTCCTCTGCTGACGAGTATCAAGAGCTCCAGGTTTCCCGTGCGGGTGCCTACGAAACGCTGCTTCCCTGGCCAAGGCCAACACCGACCCACCCGGCACAGCTGAAAACACAAACCCAAGTCTCTCCTCTCTCCAGAGTCACAGACAGCTGATCAAAGCTCCGGCACGTTCAAACCTCTCCCCGTTCCCACACTCTTCTTTAAAAGCACTATTTGCAGCTGACATCACCCGGGCGCAGCCGCCCCGCTTCACAGAATCTCAGAATCCCAGAATGGGTCAGGTTGGAAGCGACCACAGTGGGTCACCTGTGGGTTACCAACCTCCCTGCTCAAGCAGGGTCATCCCAGAGCACATGGCATAGGATTACACCCAGACAGTTCCTGAATGTCTCCAGTGATGGAGACTCAACACCCTCTCTGGGCAACCTGTGCCTGTGCTCAGTCCTTTCCTCTGCCGCAGCCGCGGTTCCCTCTGCCCGGGGCCGAGCGCTCCGCCCGCCGCGCCTGGCGCCGACTCTGCTTCTCGCATCCCGGCCTGGGGAGAAACGTGACACCCGCCTGGCTCGGGCCGG
>VWZW01004301.1:1792812-1809907 GCA_013397115.1 Edolisoma coerulescens | reverse complement strand
CTCCCGTGACCTCGGGGTCGCTCCGCCCAGTGCGGGCAGGAAACCCCCAGCCAGTACTAACCTGACCAGGTCGGTCATACAGGATCCCACCACCGCAACCTCCGCGGCCATGGCGCCGGGGCGGCCCTTGGACCCTGACCCTGACCCGCCCCGGGCCCCGCCGCGGCTTCTCGGGTTGCCATGGGCGACGGGCTACCCGCGGGGACCTTCGCCCGGCAGGGCTGCCCCTGCCGAACGCCTGTTGCCACGACTGCCCCCCTCCTTCCCCTCTCCCCCGCGCCGCTCCGGCGGCGACCGACCGAACCGCCGCCCCACGCCCTGCGCGGCCGCACAGCCCGCACAGGCACTTGCGGCGGACGCCAATATTGGGCCGGTGAAGACCCCTCCGCCCCGGGTGGGAGACGCGGCGGCGGCGGCGCGGGGGGAGCGGAGGCGCGCACGGCGGGTGCGGGGGCGTGCACGCCGTTGCCAAGCGGCGAGTTCCGGCCGCCGTAGGTAATGGCGGGGCCGGGACGGGCGCGATGGGGCGAGCGAGCCGGGCAGGGAGAGCGGGCGGGAGCAAGCAACGCCACAGCCCTTCCCGGGACGGCAGCGGGCGGAAAGGGACCCGGCGCCGGGAGGCTCTGGCCCGGAGCCGGCGGAGGCCGGTGTTAGCACCGCCGCTGGGGCGGGGCGGGCGCAGCGCCGCGGGTGGCGGCACCGGCTGGGGAGGGAGCGGGGCTTGGCCGGGGTCAGCCCGGAACGAGACTGATGGACGGGAAGTTCCCCCTGAACATGGGGAAGAGCTTCTTTACTTTGTGGGTGACCGAGCACTGGAACAGATTGTCCAGAGAGGGTGTGGAGTCTCCCTCACTGGAGATGTTCAAGAACTGCCCGGACACAATCCTGTGCCATGTGCTTTAGGATGACCCTACTTAAGCAGGGAGGTTGGTCCAGATGACCCACTATGGTCCCTTCCAACCTGACCCATTCTGGGATTCTGAGCGTCCTTCCGTGCCAGGGCTTAGGTAACTTCGGCGTTTACCCGGGGCTCCGCAGATCCACATTGCTGATCGCATTCCATGGCTGTGTTCGGGCACGGCTGCAGGAGGCGGCGGTCGTGGGTCCCCTCCTTTCCCCACTGACACCCAGACACGTGTTCCTGCCACCCCCAAAGTGAAAACCACGCTACCAGCTTGCCGACGGCCACGCCGAGAGGGTTAGACAGGAAAGGTCCTGTCACGCTTCCAGATCTCCGTCACAATATTCACCTTTTCCTTTTTAAAGCTTCACTTAATGCCCATAATGGTGTGACCGGTGGTGGAAGGACAGAGTATCTTGCATCCGGACTCTGTCCAGTGCCCAAAGCAGTGCCCGGGACTTCATGGTTACTGTGAAGCCTCTAACATTAGCCCGAAGTCACGGTGATAGCCAGCTGAATCAAAGAGGATTCAACTATTAGTTTGTTTGCTTCTTTCAAAGGTTTTGTTTTGGGAGGGAAGCAGTCTAGTGAATTCTGTTTTTCTTAATTCCCCTGAGTTTGTTTGTGTTCAATTTCCAGTACTGTGGGAAACTTAAGCTGAGGAAAAAAAATGTGTATGACAACTGAAACTTAGGAAACTGGTACAAATTGTGTTCTAGTTTGTAAAGCCCTTTGTTTACAAAATAAATCAGTGAGTTTAATTGATAGCAACCCTTTAAGTATTGTGTATCTGGCTTGTTAAATAGAAGGTATTGTGATTTTAAAAAATGATGCAATAAAATACAGAAAAATGCCTAGCAGTCATTAAAATCTTATTTTGACAGTATCTGCAGATTCTTTTAACAAAAAGATAAGGAGTCTCATTTTAAAATTCAGTTTGGAAGATGCATCTGTTCAGCTGTGATCACCACACATCACATCTCACAATTTCACCCTCATGACACTTAGAGTCCCCTTAAAATGTGTCCTTACCAGAACCAGTTCTGAGATCTTCATGTGTAACTTAAGGATTGCTAGAAGGATAGCTTGTTTTTCAGCATGTTCTTGTGGTTTAAGAAGTTGTTACCTTCATCAGTCCAGCTGCCCCCTGCTTGAAATTACTCTTCCCTACAGCAGGGCTGGCAGACTGAAGTATGTGCCCTCTTGTAACCACTCTTGTGCAAAGTATTTTAGCTTAAGCTAATTTTTATTAGCGGTTCAGTCTAAGCCACTGGACTTTGCACTGAAATATGTCAGGTATGAGCTTGTGTCCTCTCAGTTCCTCTGGGGAAGAATAAAGGTGAGTAGGCAGAAATTTTCAGTAGAAAAGTAGCAAACCAGAGGTAGTATCTTAAATTGCCATAGGTGTTTGCTAAACAAACTTAAGTTGTTCCATTGTCAATTAAACAAATCATCTATGAGAACACATTATGTGTCAGGGCATGGATACTTAGTCTTCAGCTTCTTCTCTGCCATAAAATGTAGGAGCCAGTGTATTAAAGATAATTACTACTTTTAGGAAGTCTTACTTTATTAATGTTTCTGTTTGCCTTAAAGTGCCTGGCCTTTGCTTTATTAAGATACATTCCGAATAGCTAGGACAAACACTCTTGAGCGTTGCTTCCTGCTACTCCAGTGTGAATGGCTTTCATGAGAACAGAATGTGAAATTTAATGTTGCTCCCAGTTACAGAGATTTAGTGGATTCTGTAGAATACCCATTAGCTACTAATTAATGCATGTAAACTGAGTGTGAGAAACAACAGAAAATTGCAATTATTGCCATGAGTTGTTCACACTCTTGTTACAGAACACTTACTAGTACAGCAGTCCATATGCAGCATTTTAAAGAAAGTGAATGCAGTGTGTATTGGTGTTTTTCAATTAAATGGATATTTTAAAAAATATTTTTTAATCCTCAGGGTTTGTGTATTAGCTCTTCTGTCCCACTTATCAGTGGCAAGTTTATGTTACCTTTAGTCATTTACAGCCTTGTTTTCTAAAATTGCCAAGTTCAGTGCCTTAGAATGTGATCAAATATGTTAACATTTTAATAGGCTGGTTATCCTTCTTTTCTCCCACTTCTACCACAGTCTGCTGTTGTCCACGTACTGTAGTCTTGTCGTGGTGCAATGACTTAAAATATGTGTATGCTCAGTTTCTGCATTTCACCTAGAAAGCAGCGGGTTCCTAAAGTATGCTAAATTAAGGGCCTAATTGATTTAGCATAAGGTCACACAATTGCAAGCACTTCTGAACAAGCTGTGCTTAAAATGTGTGTACATCAGCTTCCTGATCTGTTATGCGAAGGAAGATGAAGATGCCTTTCAAAGTATCGTGGTACCACCAAAAGAGAAGCAGTGTTAGCTTTTAAAAAAGGCATCATAAATTGCTACCTAATGAAGTAGTATAGAAGTAATACTGACTATAGGCACACTAGTGCTCTTAGAAATTGCAGGTGAGAATACAGAGAGGTATCAAACCCCTGGGCCCACTGCAGTTAATGTAAGTCCCACTGATCGCAGGGGAAGCAGAACAAGTGTAACTTGTCAATTACAGACTGACTGGGAATGCCCACAAGAAGGGCTAGGCTGTGAAGTGTCAGAGTGGCCCTCAATTTTCTCTTTCTCCGAGGGATAGGGCTTTAATTAAAGGTGCCCAGGACATAATTCTGGCTTTATGTTGATACTGAATAAACAGGCTTCATTGAATGTTGCAGAAGTGGGAGGAAATAAACCTACATGTGTTTATTTTTTCTTTATAAACCTGCACACACTTCAGTTACTCTACATTCCCGATCTTTTGCGTGCTTAGCTTTTTTTCTGTTGGTGCTTGCGGAGTACGTGTGAATCTACATCAAATAAGTAGGATATTTTCAAATTTTGTTTTCTGCCTTTGCTGTCCCTTTGCAGCTCAAGACAAAAGGAAGGAGGAACATACTAAAATGTCACCTGAAGTGGCCTTGAACAGAATTTCTCCAGCTCTTTCGCCCTTCATTTCCAGTGTGGTCAGAAATGGAAAAGTAGGACTAGATGCTACTAATTGTTTACGGATTACGGACTTGAAGTCTGGGTGAGTTCCTCATCCAAAAACAACACCCAACCCCTCACAGTTAAGATGTCTTTTCAGAACTGAGCTTTATTAGGTTCATGTGTTTAAGCATTTTGAATGCAGCTGGAGCTGACATACTAGCTACATTATTTTTTGTCTTGCTACCATTTTGTAGTTTGGGAGACTAAATTTGTCATATTTTTGGCAATAATAATCTTGTTAAAAACACTTCCGTTGCTGCCACTTGATAGTGCTGGTTTTCAGCAGTGAGATAGTTATAAACACTTTTTTCTGTTGTTTATCACTTGCTTACTCGATCTTCTCTGTAAACCAAAAATTGAAAGACAGATTTGTGTGACCTTACCTGTACTCATGAATGTGCCGAAACAGAAGAAAAAGTAACTTTTCCTTTATCTGACCTCCCTCAAGTTCAATACATCAGGTGGCTCTAGGGCCAAGTGTTTGAAATAAGCCAAGCTGCTCCTTTTATTTTTAATTCTGGAAGCGTTCAGATTAGTTTTCAGGTAGTGATAAAATTTTGGGATTTGCATATACAAACAGGCTTTGGTGTATAACCTCTGTGAATAATACATGAGGAGAGTGAAATGTTTAGATGACACATGTCAGAAATTGCTTTATTCTTACAGAGTTGGGCATCTAACAGCACCTTTTTGATTCAGGCATTTTTTTTTGCTACAGGAGCTCAGAGCCTGAAATTACTTTTGCTTTAAGTATACAAATCATCTTGCTTGTACAAACTACTGCTTTGTGTATCATTTTGGATGTTAGCATAATACAATAGATGTTCAGAACCACCACAAATCACTGTTGTTTAAAATACAGTTCTGCTGAAAACTTTGTTTAATGTGCTTCTGAAGGCTGTTTTATTATGGTTTCATGAAAAGCTTTGGAGGTGCTTTTCTAGCTGTAACAATGGCTTTTCAGGAAGGAGGTTTGAATTCTAGGGTTAGTTTGAAAGGAACCATTCCCTCCCTGTGAGGTGCTGGGACAGAGTACAGGTTTACTTGGAGGTCTATGAAGCCATGACTTTGTTATTAGTGTTGACTGGCTTGACATTTAGGCTTGCAAATTATGTGAGACAGGCTGAGCAGTTCTGCATCTGCTGCTGTCATTTCATGCTAGATCTTGCTTTCTCTTAAACTAGTCTTCTAGGAAAGCTGAGATGGGAGCTATCTTACATTTTTCAAATTCAAATCTTAGGGGAAAGGAACACAAAAGTAGAGAGAAAACACAACTGTTTGTTGTGAAGTAGGTAAGGGTTTTGCTCTCTACCCTCTGAACGCTTATGCTGCCTGCCTTTAAAATAAGAGATTAAAATAATAAAAAGTGGTGTTTTCTAGCTGACTCTTTTCAGGGGTATTTTTAATAGGTGTCTAAAGTTTTTGGCCACTGATCTTGCCAAGAAGATCTTGTATTTGCTTTGTTAAAACCTGAATGTTTTCCAAGAGTTTATTCTTAAAAAAAAATTAAAGCTGCCAGCAGCTGCACCTGTCACCCAAACACAGTGATTCAAATTGTATAGTAACTCTGTTGAACGTGGAGTCTACACACAAGTACAGCACCTGGCAGAGGTTGTCTCATAGCTTGGTTAAAGACATTGGCCCACCTAAATGCGCGTGTTAGAAATACTTTTTTCCTTGTTCTGGAACATAAGCATGAATCCCATTCTTTATGTTGGGGCCTTGTTTTGGCTTGAGGTTGTTAAGAGATGGAGTCAGGATAATCAAGATTCTTCATTTATTTCACAATTATTTTTAAGGTGGTTGGTTTTTTTTGGTACAATTAGTTTCTTAAAACCATTGTTGTAAAGAGAATTAATTAACAATTGCCTGAAATTTCTTTGAAATGTAAATTTCACGCATGTATTTTTAGGAAAGATTTTTGTTTGTTACAAATAAATTGTTGGTTATTTAAACAGAAAATTTTGAATTCATGCATCATTGTGGAAATACAAAATTCTTGTGATTTAGTGCTTTATGCTGTTGCTGAACTGGTAAACAGTGCACAATTACTTACCATAAGATGGATGAATCACAGAATTACAGAGATGTCCCTTCCGTAACTCAGGATCTAGTTTAATGGTCTTTAACCTTTGATACAGGAGTTCTTTGATACTTCACAGACTGTTTCTCAGAGTCTCATGTCAGCTGATAAATAAGAAAATCCCCAACCCACAGCCTTGTTAGTAGATTTAAATTTGTTGCTGGTTACTGACTGTAGAGGAAAACTTTGCAGGGCTCTGAGAGTTCAAAAATGAATTGAAGGCCATATGCCTACTCTCCTCCCCTGTCCTCACATCATGAAATTATTCAAACCCGCGTATACTTTTCACTTTCATTATGCTTTTTTAAAAGTAAATAAAATAATGCAGACATAATAATCAGAGGCAAATGTAGGTGGTATCAGCATGAAGAAACAGAATTGTGAGGCCATTGAAGTTGGACATAAATGGGAAGAAAATGAGGAGAACTATTTATAGAGAAATGGGGATGAAGTTCAGGTTATCAATTGCAAAACTCCCTTCAGTTTCAATGGGTTGAAATCAGACTTTAAACTTAAACAGTGGAACCGGGCAGGTTAGGCAGAGCTGCTAGATTAAATGCTTGAAGTTAGATAAAGAGCAGTTCTTGATCTCAAGTGAATATGACCATTTGGGAGTAGTATCAGTTCAGAAAATTTTGCTTTTGAGTAGTGATTGTACATTTATTGACACATGAAAGGGGTTGTACACACGCTTGTCTAGGCTGTTAAAACCCTAGCCTAGCCTGAGTTTATTACAGAACAGGCAAATATTTCCTGCTTTAAGTGGTGTGTTGTGTGGAAGATTTTTAATAATAAATAAATACAAATTTACTCTAACCTTTAAAAGCTTAAAATACTTAAGGTAATCACCTCAATAGCTATTAATTTTGAAAACGGAAGCATCTGTAAGCTTCTGGGGAGGAGCTGTATGGTTGCTCCACTGTCACATGCCACACTGTTACTCTTAGAGAACATTAGGAAAATTAGAAAATTAGATATTACTGTTGTTACACCCCTTCCCTAATGAACCAGTGCTTTACAATGTACAGCAAAATAAAATGTTCAAACTGAAGATCCATCCATTCTCATTTCTTAGGTTTTAAAAACAGGAGCTATGGTTAACAAGGAATGATGGTAGCATACTGAATAAAGTAGTATTTCTGAGGCCTTGCCCACTCAGAGCGTTGGTTTTGACATTCTCAGAAGTGGAAAGAACTTCCTTTCTGTTTCACCAGTAGAAGATTAACTTCCAGATTTTAGCCTATCATGTCAGTTGATTTTGATTTTTAAATGGCAAGCATATAAAGCCTTCAATTATTTGAAAAGTCAATCCATATGTCAGATAGTTTTAGTAAGGAACTTGTTTTGCACTTATTCTGACTTATTGCTGAGATTGACAACTTTTGTTGTGTTTTATAAACTGTATTAAAGAGCTGATGTTAGATGTATGAAGTATGATGATGTGTTAATTTGCTTTGCTTTCAAGTGTGGGAGGGAAATATGTCATGGTAAGGAAATCCTATTGTTTTGCAGTCTTTGAGTATGTAAATGTTTCATAATAATATGTTACAGTTTCATAATGTCTGTGTGTTTTACAAACTTATTAGACAGTACCAGTCTCATAAGACACTTACATATATTTACATCTATGAGTAGGATATTCAGGACCAAGTACTATTAATAGAATTTATATGGCTCCTGCTGATTCAGACCCCCAAACAGAGCTCAGCAATATGGCATGACAGGAAAGAAAGAAACTCTTCAAGGGAAATACTGATAAAAGGTTAGGTGGACAAGTTTTCTTGTAAATAGGGCCCCTCAGTGAACAAAAGTAGAACTGGGGTGTAAGGTCACATCTGAAATATAGCACCTTTAGCAGCATTGATTCTGGTGATAAGAAAACCCTGGCAGGCATCTCTATTGCATTAATACAAGACATTCTTCGAGATGACAGAGTGGATCAAAGCGTTTTTAACTCTTGAATAGGATATTACTTTGTTCTAGATCCAAAGAAAATACTGCTGCCAATTGAGTCAATGCCATTTATTGTATCATTCAGTTAATCTCTACTAGTCTCTCTTTGAAATACTGACCCATCTTGATTAGATATTAAAATCTACTCATAACCAACTGAATTGTGGCTGAGGCATTTTTCTTAGCATTTACACATATAATCATGGGAAAGATGTTGAATAGGGAAAAGTGATTATTATGTAGATTTAGAAATAGAGGATATTTTCCTATGTGAAGGGTGTTTAATTGTTGTATAATGTAGAATCCAGTTATTTAAGAGACTGCTGCTTTTCCTATGGTGCGTTACAAGAGTGAAAGACGTAGTTGTGGTGGTCATTGCCTTTGAGAACTTTTTTTTCCCCTACAGCTGTTCATCAGAGCCCATGCTTGAGCTTCAAATTATGCTGCAAGCCTATTCTTACTCAACAAACTTGATTTTGTTTTTTAAATTACTTTGATGTGTTCCACCAGGCAAAATTTCAAAATGAATACAGTGATTTAAAGCTGCATATATTAAGATTCTATTTTTTTTAGATATCCACTCATAATAAAATTTTAAATTTCATACTTATATGGTTATGTTTATTCATATTTATGAGAAGATTAATTGCGGAATTTTTATATAAATGGTTTGTAGTAAACCATGTTAGTATTTTGTTCTTTTCACCTGTCTGATGCACTGTTAATTTCTGCCTCTCTGCTTGATATTGGGCTATATGTGCAAGTAGTTATATTCCTGAAAGAAACCTATATGAAGAATGGTCAACAGAATGTAATTCTTTCTGGAGTAAATTTCAGCATAAAAATTTACTATCAAGCTGTAATAAGATATTTATAACTTTATCGCCCTGCTTCCTAGTGAGCAGTGATGATTTACTTTTTTTGTGTTATCAAGTAGACTGCAATATGCTTTGGTATTTCCCTTTCTTTTGGGCATTTCCCTTTTTAAAGTAAATATACAGTTTCATGTGCGTATTTTGTGAAATAATGCTGGTTTTAGCTGTGAAATACTATTACAGTACTGTAACAGTTATTTAAAACTTTTGCTTGATCTTTTGCTTTTGATTAATTTAAATTGAAAGATTCTGCTTCAGTTACTTGGGGAAGGTTCATATCCATCATTCACATTAGTATCTGTAGGTAATTTTTTTAACATGTGTTTAAGTTTTGTTTATGTATAAAGTTTAATGAATCTGGCTCTTCTGAACACAAGTACTATGAAAAGCTGTTTTTAAAAATAGCTATGTTTTGTGTAAAATGTGTGCTTGAAAGGATGTGGCAGTTTCTAGGAGAAGTGTGGTCTTACAAGTCCTGTACTGCTATACTGGACAAGTCGTGAAGTATTATCTTTTCATAAAGTAGGTTGCTTCATTCCAGTTTCTGATGACGAATATATTTCTTCACTGCAAAGAATCTTGCTACTAGAAGTTTGTTGTCTCTCAAGTAAAATGTGAAAGGCTGAAGCTCTGATGGGACAGTTTGATAGAATTGATGCTGTGGAGCAGCAGTTGGAACTGTGAACAGCAGTTTTTCTGTGCTGGTTAAAAATGACTTGACTGCCTCCAAGGTTGCACTCCCCTGCATTTGTTTCCGAATGATGAAAAAACAAAGGCAGAATGTCTGTCTGGTAAAAGATCTAAGTGCAGGGCATACATTTGGCAATGGTTTTGTAAATATTCTTCACAAAGTTTCGCGTTCTTTTTACACCAGTTTTAAACAAGGTGCTTGAAGTTGTTAAGGATAAAAAAGTGTGTTTGTCAGTTTCAAGTGCTATGAGGAAAGAAAGGATTTTAAAAAGTAAAGGTAGCACTAGATAATTGCAGTAACTTGGGCTCTCATTTAAAAGACTGCATGCATTTTCCTGATATTTTTTTCAGTTTAAATAACTGCACAATATGTCTTTGCTGGTATTTTTAGATGGGGACAGTGAGTAGCTTCCTCTTGTTTGACCTTGAAAAAGGAAAATGCCATGTTTATCACTTTTATTATTTAATAAAAATGAGAAGAAACTTGAGACAACTGTTTATTTTCTGTGTGAAGAGAGCATCATATGATGTAGTACCAATGCGTGTGCCAAATCCTGTGGGAAAGATGTACCTTAACAAGGTGTTTAAATGTGGTTTTGCTATCCTTATCCGGGGACTTCATTGAATGTTTCTTGAAAATGGGGCTTATGTTAGTGTAGGTCTATGCCCAGGTCTTTCTGTTGCAACAGATACCTCTTATCTGCATCACTCTGGGACAAAAGAATTCCTAAGACTTTATTTTATGTTATAAAGACAGCTAAAATCTCATAATTGGTATCGAGTCCAATTTCTTCACTTCCAAATCCTTGCATTTGTTTAATGTGAACTGAACAGATCTCCAGCATGCCATGTGTCTTGGATGCATATTGCATTTCACCAGAAGCTGAGAACAACTCACATTTTTTTTCCCTTCTCCTTAGTAGAGAAGAACATTTTCCTGGATAGCTGGTCAGTAAATTCTTCCAGTCTTACATATGCAGTTATTTCTTGTATGTCAGATTCTCTCATATGCACGTACGTATACATGGCGTAACATTAAAAAGCTAATGTCTACTTATGAGGAAGCTGAAGCAAAATATTACAAATTTTTGTTTTTCCTTTTCGTTGCAGACATTGTCTGATGAGATTAGGGGCTTTAAAAGCACAGGAGATGATCAGAGGCTTTGTCCTGACCAGTATGCAACAGTGTTGAAGATCATTCTCTAACAGTGTGCAAAATAAGAATGAATTACGCAATGTAATAATTAATTATTTTAATCTCTTTCTTGAGACACTGATCTTAGGCATTTACCTGGCATTGCAGTGCCCAGTGTAGACATTCTTTGAAGCAGCTATTCTCTGACTGAAAGCGAGCATCTGAAAAGAATACTTAGAGCTGCATGTGTAAACTAACAGAGTTTAGTTTGCTATTGAAGTTGAGGTTTTTATTGAAAGTTCAGTCCATGAGGTAAAAGTAAGCCTCCTAGTTAATCCATAGAAAAGTGAAAGTCAATAAAAGGGAACATACTTATTTTGTCTTTCCTGAGAGAAGGGACTTTGTGTCTCAGGCAAACCACTCTACAGTGTAGGCCACAGGTTCTTTTCTCTGTAATCTGTGGTATATGATTGAAGGAACAAAATTAGACCACTAGGACTGAATATTTTTATTATTGTAAGATAAAAGAATCCCGATGATAAAATGGAGTTAATTAGGGGAAATTGCAGAATTCCATTATGGGAAAGAGACCAAAAAAAAAAGCCCAATATAAAGCCCTCCAAACTTTCATTGCCAAAAAACCCAACCCCAGATTCCTGTGCATCACTGTATGCATCCCTGAAATAATATCTTTAAACCAAAAGGTCGACAGAGTAATGGTTAATCTCTTTTGGATGATCAGTTATTTTTTCACTAGAAAAACCTGATTAGATTGGTGTTGTTTATAGTTCGGGCTACCAGTGATCTTTCAAAATGTCTCCCAATTTATATTATTTCTTTCTCCCTTTTCTACCTCTTCTTCCTCTAGAATGTTGGTTTCAGTCTCTTCAGTAAAAGTTTGTGGGTTTTTTGTGCACTTCAGCCATGGAATTTTTTTTGGGAGGGGAGTGGGGGGGTTTGGTGGTGTGAGTAATACATTGTTTCATGTTCTTTGTTAAGGATTCTTCTGTGCTGAGAAGTTTTCGAACAAATAGGTGATGATTATCTGTCCTGTTTTCTAGGCTGCCATAAGTGTTAGTCGTAAACCTTAACTTAAACCCTATAAAAGTGATATGGTTTCAGGCCAACTGCAAACAGGCAATGGTAACACTTAGAAGGAATAATTTCCTTGGAGATTTCTAGTGGTGTAGTGTCTTCCGTGTACATGACTTTCATTGTTTTAGTTTTAACCTGTTGCACATAGGCAAAATTCAATTTAATAGATAGGTGCAGAAAAGGGGAGAACTTAGGGGTGTAGGGGAGGTGCTGGAACTGGCGTAAAGACAGGTCAAGGCATTTGTGGTGGGCTGGGGACTCAGACTTACAAGAACTTAGGGTAGACTGGACCCTCTTTTCACTGGGATGTTAAGGTGACTGTGCTTATAAATAGCCTTGTCATTGCAGGAGGTCCTGCAAGGTTTTCTGTGCCTGTGAGGCTGATAAGAGATGGTGCTGGGAGAATACAGTAAACTGGACTGTGAGGGCAGGGACAAGCATTTGCAGGGAAGGAGAGGATTTTTTTGACTGTCATCAAGAAAAATGTACATGGAACTCCTTTCTTTAGGTATAGTTAGATGGGACCATGGGGAGAGTGATGCCTAACTTTATGCTTTATGGTGTAACCTTGAAAATGGTATTTGCACTGTTGAGAGGTGGCTGTGAAGTGTGAGAATTAATGTGAGAGTGAGAAGTTAGAGAAAGACAAGGTGAGCTGAGGGGTTCTAGAGCGAGACTTCTGGAGAAAATGTAACATGCAGCGATGTGGGACTTGCTTTCTGCAGGTGCAGTTCCACCGAGTGGTCTGTTGCAATTTTATGAATTTCCTTTTCCTTCTGCTCTTTTTAGTCTACTGCATATCTTTAATGTTGTAATTAATCTAAAATAATGCTAGAAAGAAGAGAACTACTGATAGTTTTATTCAGGTGTTACCTTTTAATGGGGTTTCTTCTGTGTCTCCAGTCTTGTAATATTTTATATAAATATACATAATTTGAAGTTGCCCTTTTGAATATATGTGCAGCTGCAAACTATGGATTTATGTTCTACATGTGGTGGTCCTTGCTCGATCTAACTTTCATGTCCAAAGAACTGAATTCATCAGGTTTGTATCAACATAAATTTCTTCTGAGAGTCTATAAATTAGGAAATCAACTAATATAGTTATATGTGACCAAAAAGATCTGAAACTCTGCAATTAGAAGAAAACTTTGAAAAGGAAATATGAAAGACTTAGGATCACTGGATCCCTCCTAATATTTACAGAATCATAGAACGGTTTGAGTTGGAAGGGACCTTAAAGATCATGTAGTTCCACCTCCCCCGTCCTGGGCAGGGATATCACCCATTTGTTGGTTAGTTTTGTTAAAGGGGGAAAATATATAAATATAGACTATGATTTTAGTCCTTGAGTTTTTTTCCCTGATACCAATTCATTGCATTTTCCAATAAAATAAACACTTCTATGGTATGAAATAAATTACTTAGAAAATGGATTGGGAGTCTTTATGGCTACTACAGCCGGTATTGTGAGCAGTGCTACATGACTTATTAAAGCTGATGTTTATAATAGCTCAGCTTTTGTGATTTGCTGTATGAGTATGCTTTTTCTGTGAACACTGAAAGGATATGAAACTCCAGGTGGTTGACTGTAATTTCATACTTGGTGAAGAATGGTTCTCTTTTAGAGTAATCTAAAAGTAAAAATGTTCCCTTCCTGATTCTGTTTTTCTTTCTCCAGAAATGGAGTTCACTTTAGTGAACAGTAGAAATAAAACATGTGACACGTTATTAGGTTGTAACTCATTGCAAAGTAATAGATAATTGAATGGCAGCTGTGAAAATCTGAAACATGGTTTGAATCTGTCAGGAGGGGAGGGAGATGAAGTAAATCCAAAGGATGCATCTGCCACTCCCTCATACTCTTTGCTAAAAATTTGTTTATGAGATCCAAGGATTTGGGGTACAGCTGGTCTCACAGTATAATGAAGTAGTGCCTTTTCCTTGCGTGAACATGTGACAGTTTATGATACTGCGAATTCACTAGTGTATTTACCTAAACATACTCTGTTATTAGTGTTATCCCATTGCAATTGTCTTTATTTCTCTTCAATTTTTGATCATTCCCTCATTAAAATTTCCACTTTCTGTTTCTATTTCATTCTTTTGAGGCATGTGTGTGCCATTTGTAGGCTTTAAAGAGAATTACATGCAATTACCAGAGTATAAAAGATCTTGCTTACAAAGGAAATCAGTTTGATTATCAATGTTTCTAAAGCATGTTTATCAAATATCTTTTGTTGAAAACTTTGTCAATGCTTAATTATTTTTCTTAATTAGTATCATAATTAGCTCCCTGAGACCCAATAATAATCGTCTCCCATCCTAAACTACAGAGGTTTTATGAATGGAAACTTTTGAGATAGTTTGTTCTTCAGAGCTTTTCTTTCAAGTCCAGTTGCAAGTACAGTAGATGTGGTACTTCACATTTCTTTTTTGTGGTAGCCCCTTCCAACCTGTCCTGCTATGGTGACTGGAAAAGAGCTGTTCTAAACTCAGTCTTACTAGGCTAAATGAACAGGGAGTTTGGTGCTAAAAAAATACCGGAATCATGTGAAGTTTGTATGTGTTTTAATTTAATGTAGAAGTTCTCCGAGATTATTTCAAAATGTGTACATAGGTGCGCTTCCTCTGTTTCCCTTTAGAGAGGCTGGGCTGGATGTCTCCCTCCAGCAGAGGCAGCCGTATTTTGGTGACTGCAGAACTCCCACCGCAAGACTCGGGCAGCTGTGAAGGAGATTTGTAGTTCTAGAAGTCCCAGAGCTCTCCCCACCTGCAACATCTGCTTTGGCAAACCCTCACTCATATTAAGAAAATCTACATTTTCTGTTAATATACAAGTGCTGTATTTGTTTTACTAAGGTAGCCATAAGATGCTTTTCTACAGTGTTTCTAGTGAAAGCAGGTTGCTGGCAGCTGAATTGGTTTTAAATAGTTATTTGAACTTTACTTTTAAAAAATGCAAATCTGCCTATAAATGCAGAAGGGAAGTAGGGGTTGTTTTTCTAGTATATACGTTCTGCCTCACATCCCACCACTTTCTAAAAGTTCCAGTTAGTGCGATGAACTTCTTAAAAGAAAACATAAATGTATGTATAGGAAAATCAGCATTTACAGTAGATGAAGGTTATATTGAGGATATAGTTGACATATCTGGAGACACCCTGTAATTTCTCAGATGATAACTGTGGATTGGAATGCTGTTGCAATTATGGAATATCACCTATACTATCATGATTCAAAACCAACATCATCATTTGTATTGCAATACCAGAAGTAGTCTGTCTATAGTTTAATTTTATACTAAGTTTGAAGAAACCAGATAGGGTACAAATGAGTTTTCTGAAAACAGTGGGTTTATCTACTGGGAAGTTTTTGAATAATTATCAGTTGACTTTCAGATTTTAGTATTTTAATTAAGAGATGCAATTAAGTAGTGATTAAATGTAACTGGGTTTTAATTTCCCTAAAGCAGTGGTGTGCGTCTTTAAAGTGCAAGTCCCTCTCCTTCTCATATGTGTAATATGTATGGCGATATATAGAAGGCAAACTGAAGGTGGAAACTGGTTGACTAGACCATCTCTCCCGTTTCAAATTTTGCCTGATTGATAGAATTTTGATTGGATCTGTTTGTTTTCAGGAGCAGCTGCTCAATACTCTAAATACTGTGTAGGAGCTTGTAAAGCTTTGTGCGATGCTGCAGGGAGCTACCACCTGATACAGGATTTTGTCACCAGTGTCAATGCCCTAAAATGTGATTTTCACCGTTTTTCTGTTTCCTGATCCTTGCAAAAAACCTGTCACCTGCTGGCCTTCCTTCTATTCACCTCCACCCTCCACACACTTTAGTTATTCTTAATGCCTCTGTACATGGTGTACCCATCTGTTGTGAATTCTGCAATTAATTCTTAATTAAATGGGATTAAATACTGTGTCTTCAAGGAACACTGGAGCAGACTTCCATCTACAAAAATTGGAGGAAATAAAAATCTGAAGGTATCGACAAAGGCTGTTCTACTGGAATTGAACACTGAGGTGCTTTTCTTAGCAAATGCCACATGAGAGTTTTGAGTGGAATTTTGATAGTTGATAGTATTAGTAACAAACAATCGACTTGTCTTTGCCTCTGAACTATATTTGACTCTTGCTGGCAAAACCTTCAGCCTCTAGAACTCTGATTGAACTGTGTCTCATCATTCCTAAAATAATATTCGTTCTTAGCCTCTTGTATTATGAAAGTAACTTGTCCTCTTTTTCCCATAACAGTACCTTTATACGACACATATAGGAACAGTTGGAAGCATATCCTAGGTATAGTGGGAGGGGTTGGGAATACAGCCAGTGCTCAGAACTGACTTTGTGGTGTTGCTTTTTATTTGTGTGTGTGTGTGTTGGTTTTTAGCTGTGTTCTCCATCGAGGTGTCTCTAATGCAGTGTGAGGCTTTCTTGGCTTTTACACCAAGGGGCTGGTGAACAAAAAATGGTTGTCTGTTTTTGAAAGAAGTACTGATCCTCAAGAACAGTGAGTGTAGCAGCCTAAGCATCATGAGATTAAAGAAGCTTTTGCATCTCTGACTATTCAGATTAGGCAGTGGCAATATTAAGTTCCTGAAATTATCGAGGCTAAAATTCTTAGTCTAATTTGACTTCACTGTTGTACACTAAAATTTACTGATGATTTGTCTTCTGATAGTAAAGGCAGTCAAGCTTTTGTGTGATCTATGAAGGAAGAATGACTAAATGCATTGCATAGTTTTTAATCAGTAAATTTGATAGTCATCAGATAAATCTGACATGACTATTTGGGCTTACACCCATACCACAAATTAAAAAAAGAAGAAATAAAAAGGAGATTACTCATTTTCCTGTAAAGCTATTGGACTTCTTTGGCAATTCTGAATGTTTGCTATGTTTTATATGGTTCTAAGCAGGAGATTTTAGGAGTGGCATAAAAAACAAGCCTCTGGCTGGAGTTTTGGGAAATAAAGTAGTGGGTTTGGAGAGAGGTCTTGATGAGTTTGGGTTTTCATAGGTTTTTTTAAAGTCTTTGGATAGAATAACCATCCATCTCCTGACTTTAGGGATTAAGGTGATGAACACATGTGCTTTTGTTTCATTGTGATCCCTTCAGCTGTCACGGAACATAATTTTGGATAAGGTCTTACCAGAGCCCAAATAATTTAAAAGTGCTTCTCTTGGGAATGCTTTCAAGTGATGGTTGATGGGAAGATGTTGAAATCTAGGGTTATCAGAGTCTTCCATACCATTGTGGCTTCAACCTTATAAAGTATCA